>OU696696.1:169787987-169797689 GCA_916050605.2 Platycheirus albimanus | reverse complement strand
TGTGTATGTGTATGTGTATGTGTATGTGTATGTGTATGTGTATGTGTATGTGTATGTGTATGTGTATGTGTATGTGTATGTGTATGTGTATGTGTATGTGTATGTGTATGTGTATGTGTATGTGTATGTGTATGTGTATGTGTATGTGTATGTGTATGTGTATGTGTATGTGTATGTGTATGTGTATGTGTATGTGTATGTGTATGTGTATGTGTATGTGTATGTGTATGTGTATGTGTATGTGTATGTGTATGTGTATGTGTATGTGTATGTGTATGTGTATGTGTATGTGTATGTGTATGTGTATGTGTATGTGTATGTGTATGTGTATGTGTATGTGTATGTGTATGTGTATGTGTATGTGTATGTGTATGTGTATGTGTATGTGTATGTGTATGTGTATGTGTATGTGTATGTGTATGTGTATGTGTATGTGTATGTGTATGTGTATGTGTATGTGTATGTGTATGTGTATGTGTATGTGTATGTGTATGTGTGTGTGTATGTATGTATGTGTATGTGTATGTGTATGTGTATGTGTATGTGTATGTGTATGTGTATGTGTATGTGTATGTGTATGTGTATGTGTATGTGTATGTGTATGTGTATGTGTATGTGTATGTGTATGTGTATGTGTATGTGTATGTGTATGTGTATGTGTATGTGTATGTGTATGTGTATGTGTATGTGTATGTGTATGTGTATGTGTATGTGTATGTGTATGTGTATGTGTATGTGTATGTGTATGTGTATGTGTATGTGTATGTGTATGTGTATGTGTATGTGTATGTGTATGTGTATGTGTATGTGTATGTGTATGTGTATGTGTATGTGTATGTGTATGTGTATGTGTATGTGTATGTGTATGTGTATGTGTATGTGTATGTGTATGTGTATGTGTATGTGTATGTGTATGTGTATGTGTATGTGTATGTGTATGTGTATGTGTATGTGTATGTGTATGTGTATGTGTATGTGTATGTGTATGTGTATGTGTATGTGTATGTGTATGTGTATGTGTATGTGTATGTGTATGTGTATGTGTATGTGTATGTGTATGTGTATGTGTATGTGTATGTGTATGTGTATGTGTATGTGTATGTGTATGTGTATGTGTATGTGTATGTGTATGTGTATGTGTATGTGTATGTGTATGTGTATGTGTATGTGTATGTGTATGTGTATGTGTATGTGTATGTGTATGTGTATGTGTATGTGTATGTGTATGTGTATGTGTATGTGTATGTGTATGTGTATGTGTATGTGTATGTGTATGTGTATGTGTATGTGTATGTGTATGTGTATGTGTATGTGTATGTGTATGTGTATGTGTATGTGTATGTGTATGTGTATGTGTATGTGTATGTGTATGTGTATGTGTATGTGTATGTGTATGTGTATGTGTATGTGTATGTGTATGTGTATGTGTATGTGTATGTGTATGTGTATGTGTATGTGTATGTGTATGTGTATGTGTATGTGTATGTGTATGTGTATGTGTATGTGTATGTGTATGTGTATGTGTATGTGTATGTGTATGTGTATGTGTATGTGTATGTGTATGTGTATGTGTATGTGTATGTGTATGTGTATGTGTATGTGTATGTGTATGTGTATGTGTATGTGTATGTGTATGTGTATGTGTATGTGTATGTGTATGTGTATGTGTATGTGTATGTGTATGTGTATGTGTATGTGTATGTGTATGTGTATGTGTATGTGTATGTGTATGTGTATGTGTATGTGTATGTGTATGTGTATGTGTATGTGTATGTGTATGTGTATGTGTATGTGTATGTGTATGTGTATGTGTATGTGTATGTGTATGTGTATGTGTATGTGTATGTGTATGTGTATGTGTATGTGTATGTGTATGTGTATGTGTATGTGTATGTGTATGTGTATGTGTATGTGTATGTGTATGTGTATGTGTATGTGTATGTGTATGTGTATGTGTATGTGTATGTGTATGTGTATGTGTATGTGTATGTGTATGTGTATGTGTATGTGTATGTGTATGTGTATGTGTATGTGTATGTGTATGTGTATGTGTATGTGTATGTGTATGTGTATGTGTATGTGTATGTGTATGTGTATGTGTATGTGTATGTGTATGTGTATGTGTATGTGTATGTGTATGTGTATGTGTATGTGTATGTGTATGTGTATGTGTATGTGTATGTGTATGTGTATGTGTATGTGTATGTGTATGTGTATGTGTATGTGTATGTGTATGTGTATGTGTATGTGTATGTGTATGTGTATGTGTATGTGTATGTGTATGTGTATGTGTATGTGTATGTGTATGTGTATGTGTATGTGTATGTGTATGTGTATGTGTATGTGTATGTGTATGTGTATGTGTATGTGTATGTGTATGTGTATGTGTATGTGTATGTGTATGTGTATGTGTATGTGTATGTGTATGTGTATGTGTATGTGTATGTGTATGTGTATGTGTATGTGTATGTGTATGTGTATGTGTATGTGTATGTGTATGTGTATGTGTATGTGTATGTGTATGTGTATGTGTATGTGTATGTGTATGTGTATGTGTATGTGTATGTGTATGTGTATGTGTATGTGTATGTGTATGTGTATGTGTATGTGTATGTGTATGTGTATGTGTATGTGTATGTGTATGTGTATGTGTATGTGTATGTGTATGTGTATGTGTATGTGTATGTGTATGTGTATGTGTATGTGTATGTGTATGTGTATGTGTATGTGTATGTGTATGTGTATGTGTATGTGTATGTGTATGTGTATGTGTATGTGTATGTGTATGTGTATGTGTATGTGTATGTGTATGTGTATGTGTATGTGTATGTGTATGTGTATGTGTATGTGTATGTGTATGTGTATGTGTATGTGTATGTGTATGTGTATGTGTATGTGTATGTGTATGTGTATGTGTATGTGTATGTGTATGTGTATGTGTATGTGTATGTGTATGTGTATGTGTATGTGTATGTGTATGTGTATGTGTATGTGTATGTGTATGTGTATGTGTATGTGTATGTGTATGTGTATGTGTATGTGTATGTGTATGTGTATGTGTATGTGTATGTGTATGTGTATGTGTATGTGTATGTGTATGTGTATGTGTATGTGTATGTGTATGTGTATGTGTATGTGTATGTGTATGTGTATGTGTATGTGTATGTGTATGTGTATGTGTATGTGTATGTGTATGTGTATGTGTATGTGTATGTGTATGTGTATGTGTATGTGTATGTGTATGTGTATGTGTATGTGTATGTGTATGTGTATGTGTATGTGTATGTGTATGTGTATGTGTATGTGTATGTGTATGTGTATGTGTATGTGTATGTGTATGTGTATGTGTATGTGTATGTGTATGTGTATGTGTATGTGTATGTGTATGTGTATGTGTATGTGTATGTGTATGTGTATGTGTATGTGTATGTGTATGTGTATGTGTATGTGTATGTGTATGTGTATGTGTATGTGTATGTGTATGTGTATGTGTATGTGTATGTGTATGTGTATGTGTATGTGTATGTGTATGTGTATGTGTATGTGTATGTGTATGTGTATGTGTATGTGTATGTGTATGTGTATGTGTATGTGTATGTGTATGTGTATGTGTATGTGTATGTGTATGTGTATGTGTATGTGTATGTGTATGTGTATGTGTATGTGTATGTGTATGTGTATGTGTATGTGTATGTGTATGTGTATGTGTATGTGTATGTGTATGTGTATGTGTATGTGTATGTGTATGTGTATGTGTATGTGTATGTGTATGTGTATGTGTATGTGTATGTGTATGTGTATGTGTATGTGTATGTGTATGTGTATGTGTATGTGTATGTGTATGTGTATGTGTATGTGTATGTGTATGTGTATGTGTATGTGTATGTGTATGTGTATGTGTATGTGTATGTGTATGTGTATGTGTATGTGTATGTGTATGTGTATGTGTATGTGTATGTGTATGTGTATGTGTATGTGTATGTGTATGTGTATGTGTATGTGTATGTGTATGTGTATGTGTATGTGTATGTGTATGTGTATGTGTATGTGTATGTGTATGTGTATGTGTATGTGTATGTGTATGTGTATGTGTATGTGTATGTGTATGTGTATGTGTATGTGTATGTGTATGTGTATGTGTATGTGTATGTGTATGTGTATGTGTATGTGTATGTGTATGTGTATGTGTATGTGTATGTGTATGTGTATGTGTATGTGTATGTGTATGTGTATGTGTATGTGTATGTGTATGTGTATGTGTATGTGTATGTGTATGTGTATGTGTATGTGTATGTGTATGTGTATGTGTATGTGTATGTGTATGTGTATGTGTATGTGTATGTGTATGTGTATGTGTATGTGTATGTGTATGTGTATGTGTATGTGTATGTGTATGTGTATGTGTATGTGTATGTGTATGTGTATGTGTATGTGTATGTGTATGTGTATGTGTATGTGTATGTGTATGTGTATGTGTATGTGTATGTGTATGTGTATGTGTATGTGTATGTGTATGTGTATGTGTATGTGTATGTGTATGTGTATGTGTATGTGTATGTGTATGTGTATGTGTATGTGTATGTGTATGTGTATGTGTATGTGTATGTGTATGTGTATGTGTATGTGTATGTGTATGTGTATGTGTATGTGTATGTGTATGTGTATGTGTATGTGTATGTGTATGTGTATGTGTATGTGTATGTGTATGTGTATGTGTATGTGTATGTGTATGTGTATGTGTATGTGTATGTGTATGTGTATGTGTATGTGTATGTGTATGTGTATGTGTATGTGTATGTGTATGTGTATGTGTATGTGTATGTGTATGTGTATGTGTATGTGTATGTGTATGTGTATGTGTATGTGTATGTGTATGTGTATGTGTATGTGTATGTGTATGTGTATGTGTATGTGTATGTGTATGTGTATGTGTATGTGTATGTGTATGTGTATGTGTATGTGTATGTGTATGTGTATGTGTATGTGTATGTGTATGTGTATGTGTATGTGTATGTGTATGTGTATGTGTATGTGTATGTGTATGTGTATGTGTATGTGTATGTGTATGTGTATGTGTATGTGTATGTGTATGTGTATGTGTATGTGTATGTGTATGTGTATGTGTATGTGTATGTGTATGTGTATGTGTATGTGTATGTGTATGTGTATGTGTATGTGTATGTGTATGTGTATGTGTATGTGTATGTGTATGTGTATGTGTATGTGTATGTGTATGTGTATGTGTATGTGTATGTGTATGTGTATGTGTATGTGTATGTGTATGTGTATGTGTATGTGTATGTGTATGTGTATGTGTATGTGTATGTGTATGTGTATGTGTATGTGTATGTGTATGTGTATGTGTATGTGTATGTGTATGTGTATGTGTATGTGTATGTGTATGTGTATGTGTATGTGTATGTGTATGTGTATGTGTATGTGTATGTGTATGTGTATGTGTATGTGTATGTGTATGTGTATGTGTATGTGTATGTGTATGTGTATGTGTATGTGTATGTGTATGTGTATGTGTATGTGTATGTGTATGTGTATGTGTATGTGTATGTGTATGTGTATGTGTATGTGTATGTGTATGTGTATGTGTATGTGTATGTGTATGTGTATGTGTATGTGTATGTGTATGTGTATGTGTATGTGTATGTGTATGTGTATGTGTATGTGTATGTGTATGTGTATGTGTATGTGTATGTGTATGTGTATGTGTATGTGTATGTGTATGTGTATGTGTATGTGTATGTGTATGTGTATGTGTATGTGTATGTGTATGTGTATGTGTATGTGTATGTGTATGTGTATGTGTATGTGTATGTGTATGTGTATGTGTATGTGTATGTGTATGTGTATGTGTATGTGTATGTGTATGTGTATGTGTATGTGTATGTGTATGTGTATGTGTATGTGTATGTGTATGTGTATGTGTATGTGTATGTGTATGTGTATGTGTATGTGTATGTGTATGTGTATGTGTATGTGTATGTGTATGTGTATGTGTATGTGTATGTGTATGTGTATGTGTATGTGTATGTGTATGTGTATGTGTATGTGTATGTGTATGTGTATGTGTATGTGTATGTGTATGTGTATGTGTATGTGTATGTGTATGTGTATGTGTATGTGTATGTGTATGTGTATGTGTATGTGTATGTGTATGTGTATGTGTATGTGTATGTGTATGTGTATGTGTATGTGTATGTGTATGTGTATGTGTATGTGTATGTGTATGTGTATGTGTATGTGTATGTGTATGTGTATGTGTATGTGTATGTGTATGTGTATGTGTATGTGTATGTGTATGTGTATGTGTATGTGTATGTGTATGTGTATGTGTATGTGTATGTGTATGTGTATGTGTATGTGTATGTGTATGTGTATGTGTATGTGTATGTGTATGTGTATGTGTATGTGTATGTGTATGTGTATGTGTATGTGTATGTGTATGTGTATGTGTATGTGTATGTGTATGTGTATGTGTATGTGTATGTGTATGTGTATGTGTATGTGTATGTGTATGTGTATGTGTATGTGTATGTGTATGTGTATGTGTATGTGTATGTGTATGTGTATGTGTATGTGTATGTGTATGTGTATGTGTATGTGTATGTGTATGTGTATGTGTATGTGTATGTGTATGTGTATGTGTATGTGTATGTGTATGTGTATGTGTATGTGTATGTGTATGTGTATGTGTATGTGTATGTGTATGTGTATGTGTATGTGTATGTGTATGTGTATGTGTATGTGTATGTGTATGTGTATGTGTATGTGTATGTGTATGTGTATGTGTATGTGTATGTGTATGTGTATGTGTATGTGTATGTGTATGTGTATGTGTATGTGTATGTGTATGTGTATGTGTATGTGTATGTGTATGTGTATGTGTATGTGTATGTGTATGTGTATGTGTATGTGTATGTGTATGTGTATGTGTATGTGTATGTGTGTATGTGTATGTGTATGTGTATGTGTATGTGTATGTGTATGTGTATGTGTATGTGTATGTGTATGTGTATGTGTATGTGTATGTGTATGTGTATGTGTATGTGTATGTGTATGTGTATGTGTATGTGTATGTGTATGTGTATGTGTATGTGTATGTGTATGTGTATGTGTATGTGTATGTGTATGTGTATGTGTATGTGTATGTGTATGTGTATGTGTATGTGTATGTGTATGTGTATGTGTATGTGTATGTGTATGTGTATGTGTATGTGTATGTGTATGTGTATGTTGTTATGTGTATGTGTATGTGTATGTGTATGTGTATGTGTATGTGTATGTGTATGTGTATGTGTATGTGTATGTGTATGTGTATGTGTATGTGTATGTGTATGTGTATGTGTATGTGTATGTGTATGTGTATGTGTATGTGTATGTGTATGTGTATGTGTATGTGTATGTGTATGTGTATGTGTATGTGTATGTGTATGTGTATGTGTATGTGTATGTGTATGTGTATGTGTATGTGTATGTGTATGTGTATGTGTATGTGTATGTGTATGTGTATGTGTATGTGTATGTGTATGTGTATGTGTATGTGTATGTGTATGTGTATGTGTATGTGTATGTGTATGTGTATGTGTATGTGTATGTGTATGTGTATGTGTATGTGTATGTGTATGTGTATGTGTATGTGTATGTGTATGTGTATGTGTATGTGTATGTGTATGTGTATGTGTATGTGTATGTGTATGTGTATGTGTATGTGTATGTGTATGTGTATGTGTATGTGTATGTGTATGTGTATGTGTATGTGTATGTGTATGTGTATGTGTATGTGTATGTGTATGTGTATGTGTATGTGTATGTGTATGTGTATGTGTATGTGTATGTGTATGTGTATGTGTATGTGTATGTGTATGTGTATGTGTATGTGTATGTGTATGTGTATGTGTATGTGTATGTGTATGTGTATGTGTATGTGTATGTGTATGTGTATGTGTATGTGTATGTGTATGTGTATGTGTATGTGTATGTGTATGTGTATGTGTATGTGTATGTGTATGTGTATGTGTATGTGTATGTGTATGTGTATGTGTATGTGTATGTGTATGTGTATGTGTATGTGTATGTGTATGTGTATGTGTATGTGTATGTGTATGTGTATGTGTATGTGTATGTGTATGTGTATGTGTATGTGTATGTGTATGTGTATGTGTATGTGTATGTGTATGTGTATGTGTATGTGTATGTGTATGTGTATGTGTATGTGTATGTGTATGTGTATGTGTATGTGTATGTGTATGTGTATGTGTATGTGTATGTGTATGTGTATGTGTATGTGTATGTGTATGTGTATGTGTATGTGTATGTGTATGTGTATGTGTATGTGTATGTGTATGTGTATGTGTATGTGTATGTGTATGTGTATGTGTATGTGTATGTGTATGTGTATGTGTATGTGTATGTGTATGTGTATGTGTATGTGTATGTGTATGTGTATGTGTATGTGTATGTGTATGTGTATGTGTATGTGTATGTGTATGTGTATGTGTATGTGTATGTGTATGTGTATGTGTATGTGTATGTGTATGTGTATGTGTATGTGTATGTGTATGTGTATGTGTATGTGTATGTGTATGTGTATGTGTATGTGTATGTGTATGTGTATGTGTATGTGTATGTGTATGTGTATGTGTATGTGTATGTGTATGTGTATGTGTATGTGTATGTGTATGTGTATGTGTATGTGTATGTGTATGTGTATGTGTATGTGTATGTGTATGTGTATGTGTATGTGTATGTGTATGTGTATGTGTATGTGTATGTGTATGTGTATGTGTATGTGTATGTGTATGTGTATGTGTATGTGTATGTGTATGTGTATGTGTATGTGTATGTGTATGTGTATGTGTATGTGTATGTGTATGTGTATGTGTATGTGTATGTGTATGTGTATGTGTATGTGTATGTGTATGTGTATGTGTATGTGTATGTGTATGTGTATGTGTATGTGTATGTGTATGTGTATGTGTATGTGTATGTGTATGTGTATGTGTATGTGTATGTGTATGTGTATGTGTATGTGTATGTGTATGTGTATGTGTATGTGTATGTGTATGTGTATGTGTATGTGTATGTGTATGTGTATGTGTATGTGTATGTGTATGTGTATGTGTATGTGTATGTGTATGTGTATGTGTATGTGTATGTGTATGTGTATGTGTATGTGTATGTGTATGTGTATGTGTATGTGTATGTGTATGTGTATGTGTATGTGTATGTGTATGTGTATGTGTATGTGTATGTGTATGTGTATGTGTATGTGTATGTGTATGTGTATGTGTATGTGTATGTGTATGTGTATGTGTATGTGTATGTGTATGTGTATGTGTATGTGTATGTGTATGTGTATGTGTATGTGTATGTGTATGTGTATGTGTATGTGTATGTGTATGTGTATGTGTATGTGTATGTGTATGTGTATGTGTATGTGTATGTGTATGTGTATGTGTATGTGTATGTGTATGTGTATGTGTATGTGTATGTGTATGTGTATGTGTATGTGTATGTGTATGTGTATGTGTATGTGTATGTGTATGTGTATGTGTATGTGTATGTGTATGTGTATGTGTATGTGTATGTGTATGTGTATGTGTATGTGTATGTGTATGTGTATGTGTATGTGTATGTGTATGTGTATGTGTATGTGTATGTGTATGTGTATGTGTATGTGTATGTGTA
>OU696696.1:169677987-169782987 GCA_916050605.2 Platycheirus albimanus | reverse complement strand
GCGAGGGGGAGGCACTCACTTTGCCATAAGAGAAACGATTTGAGTTTTTATTCAATTTTTATGAGGTGGTCGTTGACCTTTAGTTGATTCTCGCACATCTCTACTGAAATTGCAGTTATCATTTGCCTTTGGTGGTTTTTTGAGAGATATTTAAAACGGGAGCCAATGTTCTTTTTTAATTATTTGGTCGGATCAATGAACAAGCGCAACACAATAAAAAAGTTTTTTCATCACTGAATAAAGATCAATGTAAGCACAAGATTTATAATTTTTATTTCGGTTTTATTTAGGAGTGTACAATTTGAATGAAAATAGGCAGCTCAAATACCGAAGACAAGACCTTCACTGCTTAAAACTTCGTCGCCACACTTTTCACACAGGGTTACCATTATGAAATTTCATGGCCAAACCGAATTTAATGTTGAAAATTTCAGAAAATGCGATGTATACAAAATTATTTTGGAATGTCAAAAAAATGACACAACAAGGAAATGATACAGCTTCCAATAATATCGCAATGGAGTCTGGAAACTGATTGGAATCATCTAAATACGCTATAAAAAGCTGCTGCACCGAGGAAGTAAGATAAGTTTAACTTGAATTCTCAAGAAGCGCATCATGTAGAATTTTATGAATTATGAATTCTTAAATGTTGAATAAATTCACTTAAACTAATTATTGAACTATCGAAAATAAAAGAAATATTTATAAATAATTAAATCTAGCGGGAACAAAATAAAAAAAAAAACAGCTTTGATGGTGTTCTTCTTTTCTACTTCCAACGTTCGTCTTAGGTACGTTTTCATTACAATATGATTTCCTCTTGTGTTTTTGATTTGATTTCCCCAATATTTGTTTTTGGCGTTCAAATCCTCTGCCAAAAGATAGAAATTGTGACACACTTCCTTGAAAGGAGTTGGGAAGATTTCTTTTTACGGTATTGTTATTGATATCTATGAGTTATTTTCTGTTCCTTGTTTGGCTTGGCTGCGTTTTGCCAGAACACATCAGGACCTTGGTCCTTTAGCAAATGAAAGGTATTAACTCAACGTTCGGTCTTAATAAGTGACTTTATATTCACAGCTAGAATCTATAGTATTCTCTCAGGCATGCCTTTAAAGTTCACGCGTTTGGCCGACAAAAAAGAGTAGAGAAAATCTACCCTTTTTGAGTGCTCCTGGATCTCTTCTTGCATGTTAGTTAATAGTCATTGAATGTACTGCAATACTGCAGTTATATCTTCCTGCACCGCTTAAGCTGTAGGTCAGAATTCCTGTTGGGTCACCTTTGGTGTAGGTTTTTCTTCTTCCCAACGTCATATGGGCGAAGGACATTTGAGGTGTCACGGCCGTTGTGGGAGGAAGCATTACTGAGCGACTCCCCTCCACTTTTCTGTTTCCGGCTTTTTTAGTTTTTTCATCTCCTGGTGATTCGGATATCCGCTATAGTTAGCATGGTGCCCTGCCTGGAGCCTCTACGTAGGGCAAATTTCAGCTGGGACTGAGTAAACACTTTTCCTCGGAGCTTTCTCAGCATGTTCCGCTATTTGCTGCTCTTCTTGCGATTTCAATTTCTGATCTCAAAGCCGTTCCCTATAACTACTAGCCTCTTGTTTGGCTTTAAGATCCTGCACCAATTGGGTGACCACGCTGATCTGCTTCTTGAAGGAAGCAATCTTTTCTTCTTCGTTGACCCTTTCTTGACATTGATAGTACCTCTTACGCTACCTTCCTGTCCTTCTTCGGGTCGGATACGTATCTTAAGTCTACGTCAGGGGCATTTTCCTTATGAACTCGTCATCGTAGTCGCCGTCATCTTCTCCATTTGTTGCTGTATTCGAGACATCGCATGATTTTTCAACTATCACGTAGTCTTGCTGGCTTGCGGGCCACCACATTCAGTCGCGGCGTGAACGCCTTCCTTCTTGTGGTTTTTTGGCTTTCAATAATATGAAATAAACTACCAAATTTTTTATGAAGTTTGGTTGGGAAGTGTAGCGCCTACCATATGTTTTACTTCAGTACCTGTCACATTTGCTACAGCCATTTTGTCTTGCTGATATTGGTTGCTGCAGCTAACCTTGAGCAAGATGGCCCCGCGGTTGGTGCTCTTCTAGCAGATGCCCCTGTTGTATTAACTGCTAAGTCATCATCATATGATGCCCTTGCAGCTGCTCCATTATCCATCTATGCTGGTACTGCTGCTGTCCTTTTTGGTGCTTGTACCAGTACTTAGGTAATAATGACACACCCACTTAGGAAATGAATTCCTGCCAGAAAAGTTCTGTACCAAATAGTTTGTCACAAACAAAGTCATGTTGGAATAGGGTATTGAACAGTCATTGCAAATGTTCTGTAGCTCTCGCTTATGCTTATATTCATATAAATAATTAATTTTTCTATCTGATATCCTTAAATTTTTGCGTTGTGATGTGACACGCAAGAGAAGAAGACAGAACATAACTTTCGCTTCTTTGCACTACGTGGAAATTATTATTACTAAACTCATATGAAATACAATTTTTTGTTATAGGTGATGATTGCGTGGATCAACTAAATAATCAAAACGGAACTTGTCAATATATTTTTACATGTCCCTATGTTATGCAACTTAAGATAAGAGGTGGGAATTATTCTAACTGTGGGAAAACTCATGGAAAAGAAATTGTGTGCTGCGGGGAGCGAAAGCTTGTTCCAATTGCAAGCCCAGAAATCCTCAAATTACCTTTAAGGAAATATGCACTAAGTGAGTAAGGAAAATCGTATGTACCGTAAAGTAAATCTACATATAACACTAAAATTATAAAACTTTCTTTAAGATATAATTTTTTGAAGAAATATTACCCTTATATAATTCTAAGTTTAAATAAATTTGACATCGTGTCTAGGTCTTAAAATTTTTAGTGTTCAACATGTTCCTTTTTCTTGGACCTTGCTCTTAAATCTATACTTATAACAGTGACAGTAACCAAGAAATTAAGAAGTTCAAAAATGTTCAAGAAATTAGGTGCACGGAAATTCTATAATCTTTCCTTAGCTGTCTTAAAATTTTTTTTTTTTTCGAAAATTAAGTATACAATAAATCTTCATTATTAATAGTCAATTTTTTAAAAATATTTCCAAATCTTAAGCTTCCATCTGAGAAAAGAAGTCAGAAAATGCAATCCACCTGTTTGCAAAATATTTCAAAAGCTAGCAAATTGGTTTAGAAAGTTATATAAATAAATACTATTTTCATCAACTGCTGTCGAAATTTCTCTATCTGATATCCTTAAAAAATTTTTACTATGATGTGACACGCAATAAAAGCGGACAAAATATAAATTTCGCTACCCGCGCTTTTGGAAATTTTCAGACTCTATATTAATTTTACACCCCTGAGTAAAAAATTGCTTAGGAGAAAACCTAATTTAAAATACATAAATTCAGTGAGATGTTCCGTTACAAGGCCAATTCCGAAAAATCCATTTAAACAAAAGATAAGCTGACTAACAAAACACTACTCCGAAAGTTTTGCCAAAAGCGTTAGAGGAAGGTGTTTTCGAGAAAATTAAACTTCTTGTTATAAATTGTATGATAATAATATAAAACCTAATTGAGACTTAGAATTAAGTACTAAAGACCTAACTTGAAGCAAATCGGTACATCTCTTAAGACTGTAATGGAGCGAAAAGACAGACAAACTAACAGAAGGCAATAACTTTTAAACCAACATTTTTCGACTTCTCCATCATCGGAATGTTTTATTGAATTCCATTTCATCATTGAATACATTGCTAGGAAATATATTTTCGAACACGAATCAATCAAAACCAAACACACAACCGAACGCGATAGAATTAATTATTTTTAAAACTATATTTGGATTAGTTTAGTTTAGTTTATTTGTTTATATCTGATATGATATACACCTTAAGATACAATATCTTTTTAATAGTGATAGCTTACGTAATGTACAAATTTATGAATACGAGCTTACTTTAATCATTAAATAGAAAATAGAAAAAACTGACAAAAATAGGTTAATGGATAAATTAACTTTATTAAACGTAAAACCTCACAGTATCTACAGAAACGAGAAATAGACTTAAAGTTTTGTTTGAAATATTTCAATATTATCAATTCTTCTCAGATCTCTTCGCAAGGAGTTCCATAATCGTACGGCCGCTCGGAGGTTAGGCAGGTATGTCGGGGCAAATTAAGCATGCTTGTTCTGTTAGAAGTAGAAAATTGTAATCTATAAAATAGGTACTGTGGTTGACGCGTCTGTATGATGCTGAAAAAAAGAAGAAGTTTTCGATATTGCAGAAACTGTTTCAAATGCATGTTGTATAAGGTGCAAGCAAAGCTAGTGATATGTTCATACCTTCTCAGGCCGTAAATATATCTAATTGTGTTATTGAAGGCAACTGTAAGTTTCCGTCTACTCTCAGCATCACGATTACAATAGATTTCACAACCATAAGTAAGAAGAGGAACAACCAAAGTGTTTGCTAACATTTTTCGGGTTTCTATAGGAGTAGGAGTAATATATTGGGGCTCATAAAATACTCAAAGGGCTCCATATAACTTGCCAACTATCGAATTTATATGATTTTGCCAATTTAAGGACCTATTAAATATGACACCCAAATTTTTAGCTGTTTCTACATAGTCACTTTCAATGTTATTCAGCTTTAGTCGGGGAAAATAGGAGAGATCCAGTGCTTTCTTTGAAATAACCAAACATTTTGTTTTAGAGGGGTTCAAAAATAAACCATTTTTCTGGGACCAGAAGTGTACGCTTTCAAGATCCTGATTCATGTTGTGAACGCAATTTTTCAATAAGACTCAGTTCACTGCTCAAATAAAGTTGCACATGATCTGCATACATGTTAATTAGTGACAACTTCAATATAGATGGCAGTTCATTTATGTATAGCAAAAAAAGGATTGGGCCTAAAATCGATCCTTGTGGCACCCCTTTCAAGACAGACAGAAAAGAAGACAAAGTATTGGAAACAGATACCGCCTGTTTTCTTTCACTAAGATATGAAAGTATCAAATTAGCTGCAGAGTTCGAAAAACTAAATTGGCCTTTCAGCTTACGTATAAGATTTGAATGGTCAATTGTGTCAAAGGCTTGAGAAAAATCCAGCAGATTCAAAAATCTCACCTTATCGTCATCAGCAGCTTGCCGGAAGTCTTCAGTCACATTTATCAGTGACGTCATACAGCTGTGCTTTGCAAGAAAACCAGACTGAAAAGGTGTCAGTCTGTCAGTAAATCGGCTCTACCTAGATGTATATTGATTTGCCTCTGTATTATTTTTTCCATGACTTTTGAGAGAAAAGGAAGTATAGAAATAGAACGAAATTCTTTGGAGGATTTGGGTACATGGACAATTTTGGCTAGCTCCCAAAGTTTTTGAAAAATACCAGTTGTGAGAATTGAATTAAACAGATGTGTGATATAAGGCAAAATATGTGGAAGTGAACTTCTTATAAAAACAGGGTGCATACCATCAATTCCAACCGCATTCGATTTAACTAACATAAAGCTTTCAACAACGTCAGTGCAATCAATCCCAGAAAATTCAAACGTAGACACACTATCAGAAATATAATTCTGGTAAGATACTTCATAGTGATGAGATGTAGATACAGTAGGCAAAGTTAAGAACTGTCTGTTCAATTCGTTGCTATCAATGGTATAAACGTTATTCGGTCGTTTTTGCTTGCCAATACCAATATTGCGTAAATTATTCCGCAGTTTTCGACCACTCACAGATAAATTAAGACGGTTTTCAAAAAACTTTGCCTTTTGCTTACGTATTTTACAAACAAATTGGTTACGAAGTAGTCGATATGAACTGTGTAGATCATCCAACCTATATATTTTCCACCGAAGGTAAGCTTGATTTCGGCGATGCATGAGGGAGGATATTTCTGGTATAAACCATGGCCGAGAATGATCAGTTAAATATTTTTGTTTAATGGGTACCGGATCATGTAAGTTAAAAAGATACTCAATGTTTGATTGAAGAAATTCTACCTGTTCGTGAGGTGATGATATATAATAAATACTAGCGGTACACGGCGCGCGTTGCTACGCCCAAAAAAACACTTATGTGTATTTAATGTGAAATTAAATATATTTATATATTTTATCTCAATTCTACCGGATAAGCAATATTTTTGGTCTTTTTGGTTGGTGTACAAATATACAAATTTTTTGGCATACACACAAAGTGCAGTTAGTTTGATTGTGAAACTGAACATGATAACATTGATAAATTGTAGCTTGAATATTTTGCTGCATTTGACAAAAATTTGGGAAAATAAAATGTCATTTGTTGTGCGATTCAATTCCTTTTCCGATGTTCAAAAGTTGTTTGGAAAATGTTTGGGTGGACAATTCTTGCAATAAATGGACACGCACGTTCGTTGAAAGTTTGATTTTTTCGACTCAGTTCCATAAATATGATGCTTTTATTCAACGAAAGCAAAACATTTTTATAAAAAAGTTGAAAAAAAAAACTTTGCCAAAAGCCCGCATTTTTCTGTCTTCCACCCAGGCATTCCGCTTAAAAATTTATGAAAAAAATCAAAAAAGAATTTAAAAAAAAAACTGAACCAAAATTGTTAAAAGCATGCATTTTTTTCCTTCCACCTGATCGGCACGAAACCTTCACAGGAACCATCCCTGGACTAAACTATATTTACCCCGAAAAATTCATAAGGATCCATTGGGTGGTTTCCATTTTTATATATACATATATAGATAGATTATAAAAAAATTGAACCAACAATTGTGAAAAGCTTGCATTTTTGTTTGTCCTTCACTCGATCGGCCATTCCGGAATTTTCGCTGATGTTTCAAACAGCAAAAAAATGTATGAAAAAAATCAAAAATAAAAAAAAAAGAAAATTATCTAAAAAATGTTAAAAGCCTGCATTTTATTTTTGTCTTCCACCCCATCGGAAATTGCGGAGTTTTCGCTGATGTTTCAAACCGCTAAAAAATTTATGAAAAAAAAAAAAAATTACCAAAAAATGTTAAAAGCCTGCATTTTATTTTTGTCTTCTGGACTTAACTTTATTTACCCTCAAAATTTCATAAAGATCCATTGGGCCGTTTAAGAGTCCATAGACAACATACAAACATACATACATACAAACATGCACACATCCATTTTTATATATATATATAGATAGAAGATAATAGCGGTAACCGGCGCGCGTTGCTACGCTAAAAAAAACACTTGTTTAATGTGAAATTAAATTTATTTATTTAGGTATTTCATATCAATGCTAGCGGATAAACAATATTTTTGGTTAAAGATTGCATTTTTGTTTTGTCTTCGACCCGATCGGCCATTACGGAATTTTCACTGATGTTTCAAACCGCTAAAAAATTTATGAAAAATCAAAAAATCAAAAAAAAAATCATCCAAAAAATGTTAAAAGTCTGCATTTTAGTTTTGTCTTCCACCCGATCAGAAATTGCGGAGTTTTCGCTGATGTTTCAAACCGCTAAAAAATTTATGAAAAAACCAAAAAAAAAAAAAAAAATTACCAAAAAATGTTAAAACCCTGCATTTTATTTTTGTCTTCCACCCGATCGGAACCAAACCTTCACAGGAACAATCCCTGGACTTAACTATATTTACCCTGAAAATTTCATAAAGATCCATTGGGCCGTTTAAGAGTCCATAGACAACATACAAACATACATACAAACATACACACATCCATTTTTATTATATAGATTCCACCCGATCGGAACCAAACCTTCCCAGGAACCATCCTGGACTAAACTATATTTACCTTGAAAATTTCATAAAGATCCATTGGGTGGTTTTAGAGTCCATAGACAACATACCTACATACAAACATACACACATCCATTTTTATATATATAGATTGAACCAACAGTTGTTAAAAGCCTGCATTTTTTTGTTGTCCTTCACTCGATCGGCCATTCCGGAATTTTCGCTGATGTTTCAAACACCTAAAAAATGTATGAAAAAAATCAAAAAAAAAAAAAAAAAAAATCATCTAAAAAATGTTGAAAGCCTGCATTTTATTTTTGTCTTCCACCCCATCGGAAATTGCGGAGTTTTTGCTGATGTTTCAAACCGCTAAAAAATTTATGAAAAAAAAAAAAAAAAAAAAAATTACCAAAAAATGTTAAAAGTCTGCATTTTATTTTTGTCTTCTGGACTTAACTATATTTACCCTGAAAATTTCATAAAGATCCATTGGGCCGTTTAAGAGTCCATAGACAACATACAAACATACATACATACAAAAATACACACATCCATTTTTATATATATAGATATATAGAAGATAATAGCGGTAACCGGCGCGCGTTGCTACGCTAAAAAAAAACACTTATTTAATGTGAAATTAAATTTATTTATTTAGGTATTTCATATCAATGCTAGCGGATAAGCAATATTTTTGGTTAAAGATTGCATTTTTGTTTTGTCTTCGACCCGATCGGCCATTACGGAATTTTCACTGATGTTTCAAACCGCTAAAAAATTTATGAAAAATCAAAAAAAAAAAAAAAAAAAAATCATCCAAAAGATGTTAAAAGTCTGCATTTTAGTTTTGTGTTCCACCCGATCGGAAATTGCGGAGTTTTCGCTGATGTTTCAAACCGCTAAAAAATGTATGAAAAAACCAAAAAAAAAAAAAAAAATTACCAAAAAATGTTAAAACCCTGCATTTTATTTTTGTCTTCCACCCGATCGGAATCAAACCTTCACAGGAACCATCCCTGGACTTAACTATATTTACCCTGAAAATTTCATAAAGTTCCATTGGGCGGCTTAAGAGTCCATAGACAACATACAAACATACAAACATACAAACATACAAACATACACACATCCATTTTTATATATATAGATATAGATTGAACCAACAGTTGTTAAAAGCCTGGGTGGAATCGGCTAAGGTGATTTGTGATAAGTGATAGTCACAATCAACAAATTTCGTCTGGCTAGATGATAGTCACATGTGACAATCACTTTTTTGTGACTTTTTCTTGTGACACCTAAATAGCTGTCACAAGAAAAAGTCACTCCGGAATTTTCGCTGATGTTTCAAACAGCTCAAAAATTTATGAAAAAAATCAAAAATAAAAAAAAAAATCATCTAAAAAATGTTAAAAGTCTGCATTTTATTTTTGTCTTCCACCCGATCGGAAATTGCGGAGTTTTCGCTGATGTTTCAAACCGCTAAAAAATTTATGAAAAAACCAAAAAAAAAATAGACCAAAAAATGTTAAAAGCCTGCATTTTATTTTTGTCTTCTACCCGATCGGAACCAAACCTTCACAGGAACCATCCCTGGACTTAACTATATTTACCCTGAAAATTTCATAAAGATCCATTGGGCCGTTTAAGAGTCCAAAGACAACATACAAACATACATACAAACAAACATACAAACATACATACAAACATACACACATCCATTTTTATATATATAGATATATAGCCTTCAGCCGCGGCTTCGCTCGCGTTTCAGCTGATCAAGAAGTAGACTGTACCTTGAGGAGTATAGTCTATCGTAATCTAACTTCTTCTTCTTTTATAGCTTTATAATTTAATACTTACATTAAACCGTGATAAAAAGAAACCTA
Organism: Platycheirus albimanus; assembly: GCA_916050605.2. Taxonomy (NCBI): domain Eukaryota; kingdom Metazoa; phylum Arthropoda; class Insecta; order Diptera; family Syrphidae; genus Platycheirus; species Platycheirus albimanus. The sequence goes on along the minus strand of OU696696.1, from coordinate 169,773,349 downwards.
TAAGATATACCAGATTATAATCTAGCTCTGTGCTAAATTTCATTCAGATCCGTTCAGCCATTCTGGTGTGATTTCAAAAATTAAAACAAATCTATCCCCAAATTCTCTGTGCTAAATTTCATTCAGATGAGTTCAGCCATTTTGGTGTAATTTCAAAAATTTAAATAAATCTATCCCATGGGAACCATACATTTTACAGTGATAGAAAGTAGCCAATATGCTATTCCAGACAATAATCTATCTCTGTGCTAAGTTTCATTCAGATCCGTTCAACCATTCTGGTGTGATTTCAAAAATTAAAACAAATCTATCCTACGGGAACCATACATTTTACATTGATAGAAAGTAGCCAATATGCTATTCCAGACTATAATCTATATCTGTGCTAAGTTTCATTCAGATTCGTTCAGTCATTCTGGTGTTATTTCAAAAACTAAAACAAATCAATCCCACGGGAACCATACATTTTACCGGGATAAAAAAAATAGCCAATATGCTATTGCAGACTATATTCTATCTCTGTGCTAAATTTCATTCAGATGCGTTCAGCCATTCTGGTGTAATTTTAAAAATTAAAATAAATCTATCCCATCTGAACCATACATTTTACAGGGATAGAAAGTAGCCAATATGCTATTCCAGACTATAATCTATCCCTGTGAAGTTTTCGATATTGCAGAAACTGTTTCAAATGCATGTTGTATAAGGTGCAAGCAAAGCTAGTGATGTGTTCATACCTTCTCAGGCCGTAAATATATCTAATTGTGTTATTGAAGGCAACTGTAAGTTTCCGTCTACTCTCAGCATCACAATTACAATAGATTTCACAACCATAAGTAAGAAGAGGAACAACCAAAGTGTTTGCTAACATTTTTCGGGTTTCTATAGGAGTAATATATTGGGGCTCATAAAATACTCAAAGGGCTCCATATAACTTGCCAACTATCGAATTTATATGATTTTGCCAATTTAAGGACCTGTTAAATATGACACCCAAATTTTTAGCTGTTTCTACATAGTCACTTTCAATGTTATTCAGCTTTAGTCGGGGAAAATAGGAGAGATCTAGTGCTTTCTTTGAAATAACCAAACATTTTGTTTTAGAGGGGTTCAAAAATAAACCATTTTTCTGGGACCAGAAGTGTACGCTTTCAAGATCCTGATTCATGTTGTGAACGCAATTTTTCAATAAGACTCAGTTCGCTGCTCAAATAAAGTTGCACATGATCTGCATACATGTTAATTAGTGACAACTTCAATATAGATGGCAGTTCATTTATGTATAGCAAAAAAAGGATTGGGCCTAAAATCGATCCTTGTGGCACCCCTTTCAAGACAGACAGAAAAGAAGACAAAGTATTGGAAACAGATACCGCCTGTTTTCTTTCACTAAGATATGAAAGTATCAAATTAGCTGCAGAGTTCGAAAAACTAAATTGGCCTTTCAGCTTACGTATAAGATTTGAATGGTCAATTGTGTCAAAGGCTTGAGAAAAATCCAGCAGATTCAAAAATCTCACCTTATCGTCATCAGCAGCTTGCCGGAGGTCTTCAGTCACATTTATCAGTGACGTCATACAGCTGTGCTTTGCACGAAAACCAGACTGAAAAGGTGTCAGTCTGTCAGTAAATCGGCTCTTCCTAGATGTATATTGATTTGCCTCTGTATTATTTTTTCCATGACTTTTGAGAGAAAAGGAAGTATAGAAATAGAACGAAATTCTTTGGAGGATTTGGGTACATGGACAATTTTGGCTAGCTCCCAAAGTTTTTGAAAAATACCAGTTGTGAGGATTGAATTAAACAGATGTGTGATATAAAGCAAAATATGTGGAAGTAAACTTCTTATAAAAACAGGGTGCATACCATCAATTCCAACCGCATTCGATTTAACCAACATAAAGCTTTCAACAACGTCAGTGCAATCAATCCCAGAAAATTCAAACGTAGACACACTATCAGAAATATAATTCTGGTAAGATACTTCATACTGATGAGATGTAGATACAGTAGGCAAAGTTAAGAACTGTCTGTTCAATTCGTTGCTATCAATGGTATAAACGTTATTCGGTCGTTTTTTCTTGCCAATACCAATATTGCGTAAATTATTCCACAGTTTTCGACCACTCACAGATAAATTAAGACGGTTTTCAAAAAAACTTTGCCTTTTGCTTACGTATTTTACAAACAAATTGGTTACGAAGTAGTCGATATGAACTGTGTAGATCATCCAACCTATATATTTTCCACCGAAGGTAAGCTTGATTTCGGCGATGCATGAGGGAGGATATTTCTGGTATAAACCATGGCCGAGAATGATCAGTTAAATATTTTTGTTTAATGGGTACCGGATCATGTAAGTTAAAAAGAAACTCAATGTTTGATTGAAGAAATTATACCTGTTCGTTAGGTGATGATATATAATAAATACTAGCGGTACACGGCGCGCGTTGCTACGCCCAAAAAAACACTTATGTGTATTTAATGTGAAATTAAATATATTTATATATTTTATCTCAATTCTAGCGGATAAGCAATATTTTTGGTCTTTTTGGTTGGTGTACAAATATACAAATTTTTTGGCATACACACAAAGTGCAGTTAATTTGATTGTGAAACTGAACATGATAACATTGATAAATTGTAGCTTGAATATTTTGCTGCATTTGACAAAAATTTGGGAAAATAAAATGTCATTTGTTGTGCGATTCAATTCCTTTTCCGATGTTCAAAAGTTGTTTGGAAAATGTTTGGGTGGACAATTCTTGCAATAAATGGACACGCACGTTCGTTGAAAGTTTGATTTTTTCGACTCAGTTCCATAAATATGATGCTTTTATTCAACGAAAGCAAAACATTTTTATAAAAAAGTTGAAAAAAAAACTTTGCCAAAAGCCCGCATTTTTCTGTCTTCCACCCGGGCATTCCGCTTAAAAATTTATGAAAAAAATCAAAAAAGAATTAAAAAAAAAAAACTGAACCAAAATTGTTAAAAGCATGCATTTTTTTCCTTCCACCCGATCGGCACGAAACCTTCACAGGAACCATCCCTGGACTAAACTATATTTACCCCGAAAAATTCATAAAGATCCATTGGGTGGTTTCCATTTTTATATAAACATATATAGATAGATTATAAAAAAATTGAACCAACAATTGTTAAAAGCTTGCATTTTTGTTTGTCCTTCACTCGATCGGCCATTCCGGAATTTTCGCTGATGTTTCAAACAGCAAAAAAATGTATGAAAAAAATCAAAAATAAAAAAAAAGAAAATTATCTAATAAATGTTAAAAGCCTGCATTTTATTTTTGTCTTCCACCCCATCGGAAATTGCGGAGTTTTCGCTGATGTTTCAAACCGCTAAAAAATTTATGAAAAAAAAAAAAAAAATTACCAAAAAATGTTAAAAGCCTGCATTTTATTTTTGTCTTCTGGACTTAACTTTATTTACCCTGAAAATTTCATAAAGATCCATTGGGCTGTTTAAGAGTCCATAGAAAACATACAAACATACATACATACAAACATACACACATCCATTTTTATACATATAGATAGATAGAAGATAATAGCGGGCGCCGGTTACCGGTTGCTACGCTAAAAAAAAACACTTGTTTAATGTGAAATTAAATTTATTTATTTAGGTATTTCATATCAATGCTAGCGGATAAACAATATTTTTGGTTAAAGATTGCATTTTTGTTTTGTCTTCGACCCGATCGGCCATTACGGAATTTGGACTGATGTTTCAAACCGCTAAAAAATTTATGAGAAATCAAAAAATCAAAAAAAAAAAATCATCCAAAAAATGTTAAAAGTCTGCATTTTAGTTTTGTCTTCCACCCGATCAGAAATTGCGGAGTTTTCGCTGATGTTTCAAACCGCTAAAAAATTTATGAAAAAACCAAAAAAAGAAAAAAATTACCAAAAAATGTTAAAACCCTGCATTTTATTTTTGTCTTATACCCGATCGGAACCAAACCTTCACAGGAACAATCCCTGGACTTAACTATATTTACCCTGAAAATTTCATAAAGATCCATTGGGCCGTTTAAGAGTCCATAGACAACATACAAACATACATACAAACATACACACATCCATTTTTATTATATAGATTCCACCCGATCGGAACCAAACCTTCCCAGGAACCATCCTGGGCTAAACTATATTTACCTTGAAAATTTCATAAAGATCCATTGGGCGGTTTTAGAGTCCATAGACAACATACCCACATACAAACATACACACATCCATTTTTATATATATAGATTGAACCAACAGTTGTTGAAAGCCTGCATTTTTTTGTTGTCCTTCACTCGACCGGCCATTCCGGAATTTTCGCTGATGTTTCAAACACCTAAAAAATGTATGAAAAAAATCAAAAAAAAAAAAAAAATCATCTAAAAAATGTTGAAAGCCTGCATTTTATTTGTGTTTTCCACCCCATCGGAAATTGCGGAGTTTTCGCTGATGTTTCAAACCGCTAAAAAATTTATGAAAAAAAAAAAAAAAAAAATTACCAAAAAATGTTAAAAGCCTGCATTTTATTTTTGTCTTCTGGACTTAACTATATTTACCCTGAAAATTTCATAAAGATCCATTGGGCCGTTTAAGAGTCCATAGACAACATACAAACATACATACATACAAACATACACACATCCATTTTTATATATATAGATAGATAGATAGATAGATAGAAGATAATAGCGGTAACCGGCGCGCGTTGCTACGCTAAAAAAAAACACTTATTTAATGTGAAATTAAATTTATTTATTTAGGTATTTCATATCAATGCTAGCGGATAAGCAATATTTTTGGTTAAAGATTGCATTTTTGTTTTGTCTTCGACCCGATCGGCCATTACGGAATTTTCACTGATGTTTCAAACCGCTAAAAAATTTATGAAAAATCAAAAAAAAAAAAAAAAAAATCATCCAAAAGATGTTAAAAGTCTGCATTTTAGTTTTGTGTCCCACCCAATCGGAAATTGCAGAGTTTTCGATGATGTTTCAAACCGCTAAAAAATTTATGAAAAAACCAAAAAAAAAAAATGACCAAAAAATGTTACAACCCTGCATTTTATTTTTGTCTTCCACCCGATCGGAATCAAACCTTCACAGGAACCATCCCTGGGCTTAACTATATTTACCCTGAAAATTTCATAAAGTTCCATTGGGCGGCTTAAGAGTCCATAGACAACATACAAACATACACACATCCATTTTTATATATATAGATATAGATTGAACCAACAGTTGTTAAAAGCCTGGGTGGAATCGGCTAAGGTGATTTGTGATAAGTGATAGTCACAATCAACAAATTTCGTCTGGCTAGAATGATAGTCACATGTGACAATCACTTTTTTGTGACTTTTTCTTGTGACACCTAAATAGCTGTCACAAGAAAAAGTCACTCCGGAATTTTCGCTGATGTTTCAAACAGCTAAAAAATTTATGAAAAAAATCAAAAATAAAAAAAAAAATCATCTAAAAAATGTTAAAAGTCTGCATTTTATTTTTGTCTTCCACCCGATCGGAAATTGCGGAGTTTTCGCTGATGTTTCAAACCGCTAAAAAATTTATGAAAAAACCAAAAAAAAAAAAGACCAAAAAATGTTAAAAGCCTGCATTTTATTTTTGTCATCTACCCGATCGGAACCAAACCTTCACAGGAACCATCCCTGGACTTAACTATATTTACCCTGAAAATTTCATAAAGATCCATTGGGCCGTTTAAGAGTCCAAAGACAACATACAAACATACATACAAACAAACATACAAACATACATACAAACATACACACATACATTTTTATATATATAGATATATAGCCTTCAGCCGCGGCTTCGCTCGCGTTTCAGCTGATCAAGAAGTAGACTGTACCTTGAGGAGTATAGTCTATCGTAATCTAACTTCTTCTTCTTTTATAGCTTTATAATTTAATACTTACATTAAACCGTGATAAAAAGAAACCTATAAGATATACCAGATTATAATCTAGCTCTGTGCTAAATTTCATTCAGATCCGTTCAGCCATTCTGGTGTGATTTCAAAAATTAAAACAAATCTATCCCCAAATTCTCTGTGCTAAATTTCATTCAGATGAGTTCAGCCATTTTGGTGTAATTTCAAAAATTTAAATAAATCTATCCCATGGGAACCATACATTTTACAGTGATAGAAAGTAGCCAATATGCTATTCCAGACAATAATCTATCTCTGTGCTAAGTTTCATTCAGATCCGTTCAACCATTCTGGTGTGATTTCAAAAATTAAAACAAATCTATCCTACGGGAACCATACATTTTACATTGATAGAAAGTAGCCAATATGCTATTCCAGACTATAATCTATATCTGTGCTAAGTTTCATTCAGATTCGTTCACTCATTCTGGTGTTATTTCAAAAACTAAAACAAATCAATCCCACGGGAACCATACATTTTACCGGGATAAAAAAAATAGCCAATATGCTATTGCAGACTATATTCTATCTCTGTGCTAAATTTCATTCAGATGCGTTCAGCCATTCTGGTGTAATTTTAAAAATTAAAATAAATCTATCCCATCTGAACCATACATTTTACAGGGATAGAAAGTAGCCAATATGCTATTCCAGACTATAATCTATCCCTGTGAAGTTTTCGATATTGCAGAAACTGTTTCAAATGCATGTTGTATAAGGTGCAAGCAAAGCTAGTGATGTGTTCATACCTTCTCAGGCCGTAAATATATCTAATTGTGTTATTGAAGGCAACTGTAAGTTTCCGTCTACTCTCAGCATCACAATTACAATAGATTTCACAACCATAAGTAAGAAGAGGAACAACCAAAGTGTTTGCTAACATTTTTCGGGTTTCTATAGGAGTAATATATTGGGGCTCATAAAATACTCAAAGGGCTCCATATAACTTGCCAACTATCGAATTTATATGATTTTGCCAATTTAAGGACCTGTTAAATATGACACCCAAATTTTTAGCTGTTTCTACATAGTCACTTTCAATGTTATTCAGCTTTAGTCGGGGAAAATAGGAGAGATCTAGTGCTTTCTTTGAAATAACCAAACATTTTGTTTTAGAGGGGTTCAAAAATAAACCATTTTTCTGGGACCAGAAGTGTACGCTTTCAAGATCCTGATTCATGTTGTGAACGCAATTTTTCAATAAGACTCAGTTCGCTGCTCAAATAAAGTTGCACATGATCTGCATACATGTTAATTAGTGACAACTTCAATATAGATGGCAGTTCATTTATGTATAGCAAAAAAAGGATTGGGCCTAAAATCGATCCTTGTGGCACCCCTTTCAAGACAGACAGAAAAGAAGACAAAGTATTGGAAACAGATACCGCCTGTTTTCTTTCACTAAGATATGAAAGTATCAAATTAGCTGCAGAGTTCGAAAAACTAAATTGGCCTTTCAGCTTACGTATAAGATTTGAATGGTCAATTGTGTCAAAGGCTTGAGAAAAATCCAGCAGATTCAAAAATCTCACCTTATCGTCATCAGCAGCTTGCCGGAGGTCTTCAGTCACATTTATCAGTGACGTCATACAGCTGTGCTTTGCACGAAAACCAGACTGAAAAGGTGTCAGTCTGTCAGTAAATCGGCTCTTCCTAGATGTATATTGATTTGCCTCTGTATTATTTTTTCCATGACTTTTGAGAGAAAAGGAAGTATAGAAATAGAACGAAATTCTTTGGAGGATTTGGGTACATGGACAATTTTGGCTAGCTCCCAAAGTTTTTGAAAAATACCAGTTGTGAGAATTGAATTAAACAGATGTGTGATATAAGGCAAAATATGTGGAAGTGAACTTCTTATAAAAACAGGGTGCATACCATCAATTCCAACCGCATTCGATTTAACTAACATAAAGCTTTCAACAACGTCAGTGCAATCAATCCCAGAAAATTCAAACGTAGACACACTATCAGAAATATAATTCTGGTAAGATACTTCATAGTGATGAGATGTAGATACAGTAGGCAAAGTTAAGAACTGTCTGTTCAATTCGTTGCTATCAATGGTATAAACGTTATTCGGTCGTTTTTGCTTGCCAATACCAATATTGCGTAAATTATTCCGCAGTTTTCGACCACTCACAGATAAATTAAGACGGTTTTCAAAAAACTTTGCCTTTTGCTTACGTATTTTACAAACAAATTGGTTACGAAGTAGTCGATATGAACTGTGTAGATCATCCAACCTATATATTTTCCACCGAAGGTAAGCTTGATTTCGGCGATGCATGAGGGAGGATATTTCTGGTATAAACCATGGCCGAGAATGATCAGTTAAATATTTTTGTTTAATGGGTACCGGATCATGTAAGTTAAAAAGATACTCAATGTTTGATTGAAGAAATTCTACCTGTTCGTTAGGTGATGATATATAATAAATACTAGCGGTACACGGCGCGCGTTGCTACGCCCAAAAAAACACTTATGTGTATTTAATGTGAAATTAAATATATTTATATATTTTATCTCAATTCTACCGGATAAGCAATATTTTTGGTCTTTTTGGTTGGTGTACAAATATACAAATTTTTTGGCATACACACAAAGTGCAGTTAGTTTGATTGTGAAACTGAACATGATAACATTGATAAATTGTAGCTTGAATATTTTGCTGCATTTGACAAAAATTTGGGAAAATAAAATGTCATTTGTTGTGCGATTCAATTCCTTTTCCGATGTTCAAAAGTTGTTTGGAAAATGTTTGGGTGGACAATTCTTGCAATAAATGGACACGCACGTTCGTTGAAAGTTTGATTTTTTCGACTCAGTTCCATAAATATGATGCTTTTATTCAACGAAAGCAAAACATTTTTATAAAAAAGTTGAAAAAAAAAAACTTTGCCAAAAGCCCGCATTTTTCTGTCTTCCACCCAGGCATTCCGCTTAAAAATTTATGAAAAAAATCAAAAAAGAATTTAAAAAAAAAACTGAACCAAAATTGTTAAAAGCATGCATTTTTTTCCTTCCACCTGATCGGCACGAAACCTTCACAGGAACCATCCCTGGACTAAACTATATTTACCCCGAAAAATTCATAAGGATCCATTGGGTGGTTTCCATTTTTATATATACATATATAGATAGATTATAAAAAAATTGAACCAACAATTGTGAAAAGCTTGCATTTTTGTTTGTCCTTCACTCGATCGGCCATTCCGGAATTTTCGCTGATGTTTCAAACAGCAAAAAAATGTATGAAAAAAATCAAAAATAAAAAAAAAAGAAAATTATCTAAAAAATGTTAAAAGCCTGCATTTTATTTTTGTCTTCCACCCCATCGGAAATTGCGGAGTTTTCGCTGATGTTTCAAACCGCTAAAAAATTTATGAAAAAAAAAAAAAATTACCAAAAAATGTTAAAAGCCTGCATTTTATTTTTGTCTTCTGGACTTAACTTTATTTACCGTCAAAATTTCATAAAGATCCATTGGGCCGTTTAAGAGTCCATAGACAACATACAAACATACATACATACAAACATGCACACATCCATTTTTATATATATATATAGATAGAAGATAATAGCGGTAACCGGCGCGCGTTGCTACGCTAAAAAAAACACTTGTTTAATGTGAAATTAAATTTATTTATTTAGGTATTTCATATCAATGCTAGCGGATAAACAATATTTTTGGTTAAAGATTGCATTTTTGTTTTGTCTTCGACCCGATCGGCCATTACGGAATTTTCACTGATGTTTCAAACCGCTAAAAAATTTATGAAAAATCAAAAAATCAAAAAAAAAATCATCCAAAAAATGTTAAAAGTCTGCATTTTAGTTTTGTCTTCCACCCGATCAGAAATTGCGGAGTTTTCGCTGATGTTTCAAACCGCTAAAAAATTTATGAAAAAACCAAAAAAAAAAAAAAAATTACCAAAAAATGTTAAAACCCTGCATTTTATTTTTGTCTTCCACCCGATCGGAACCAAACCTTCACAGGAACAATCCCTGGACTTAACTATATTTACCCTGAAAATTTCATAAAGATCCATTGGGCCGTTTAAGAGTCCATAGACAACATACAAACATACATACAAACATACACACATCCATTTTTATTATATAGATTCCACCCGATCGGAACCAAACCTTCCCAGGAACCATCCTGGACTAAACTATATTTACCTTGAAAATTTCATAAAGATCCATTGGGTGGTTTTAGAGTCCATAGACAACATACCTACATACAAACATACACACATCCATTTTTATATATATAGATTGAACCAACAGTTGTTAAAAGCCTGCATTTTTTTGTTGTCCTTCACTCGATCGGCCATTCCGGAATTTTCGCTGATGTTTCAAACACCTAAAAAATGTATGAAAAAAATCAAAAAAAAAAAAAAAAAAAAATCATCTAAAAAATGTTGAAAGCCTGCATTTTATTTTTGTCTTCCACCCCATCGGAAATTGCGGAGTTTTTGCTGATGTTTCAAACCGCTAAAAAATTTATGAAAAAAAAAAAAAAAAAAAAAATTACCAAAAAATGTTAAAAGTCTGCATTTTATTTTTGTCTTCTGGACTTAACTATATTTACCCTGAAAATTTCATAAAGATCCATTGGGCCGTTTAAGAGTCCATAGACAACATACAAACATACATACATACAAAAATACACACATCCATTTTTATATATATAGATATATAGAAGATAATAGCGGTAACCGGCGCGCGTTGCTACGCTAAAAAAAAAACACTTATTTAATGTGAAATTAAATTTATTTATTTAGGTATTTCATATCAATGCTAGCGGATAAGCAATATTTTTGGTTAAAGATTGCATTTTTGTTTTGTCTTCGACCCGATCGGCCATTACGGAATTTTCACTGATGTTTCAAACCGCTAAAAAATTTATGAAAAATCAAAAAAAAAAAAAAAAAAAAATCATCCAAAAGATGTTAAAAGTCTGCATTTTAGTTTTGTGTTCCACCCGATCGGAAATTGCGGAGTTTTCGCTGATGTTTCAAACCGCTAAAAAATGTATGAAAAAACCAAAAAAAAAAAAAAAAATTACCAAAAAATGTTAAAACCCTGCATTTTATTTTTGTCTTCCACCCGATCGGAATCAAACCTTCACAGGAACCATCCCTGGACTTAACTATATTTACCCTGAAAATTTCATAAAGTTCCATTGGGCGGCTTAAGAGTCCATAGACAACATACAAACATACAAACATACAAACATACAAACATACACACATCCATTTTTATATATATAGATATAGATTGAACCAACAGTTGTTAAAAGCCTGGGTGGAATCGGCTAAGGTGATTTGTGATAAGTGATAGTCACAATCAACAAATTTCGTCTGGCTAGATGATAGTCACATGTGACAATCACTTTTTTGTGACTTTTTCTTGTGACAGCTATTTAGGTGTCACAAGAAAAAGTCACTCCGGAATTTTCGCTGATGTTTCAAACAGCTCAAAAATTTATGAAAAAAATCAAAAATAAAAAAAAAAATCATCTAAAAAATGTTAAAAGTCTGCATTTTATTTTTGTCTTCCACCCGATCGGAAATTGCGGAGTTTTCGCTGATGTTTCAAACCGCTAAAAAATTTATGAAAAAACCAAAAAAAAAAAAGACCAAAAAATGTTAAAAGCCTGCATTTTATTTTTGTCTTCTACCCGATCGGAACCAAACCTTCACAGGAACCATCCCTGGACTTAACTATATTTACCCTGAAAATTTCATAAAGATCCATTGGGCCGTTTAAGAGTCCAAAGACAACATACAAACATACATACAAACAAACATACAAACATACATACAAACATACACACATCCATTTTTATATATATAGATATATAGCCTTCAGCCGCGGCTTCGCTCGCGTTTCAGCTGATCAAGAAGTAGACTGTACCTTGAGGAGTATAGTCTATCGTAATCTAACTTCTTCTTCTTTTATAGCTTTATAATTTAATACTTACATTAAACCGTGATAAAAAGAAACCTATAAGATATACCAGATTATAATCTAGCTCTGTGCTAAATTTCATTCAGATCCGTTCAGCCATTCTGGTGTGATTTCAAAAATTAAAACAAATCTATCCCCAAATTCTCTGTGCTAAATTTCATTCAGATGAGTTCAGCCATTTTGGTGTAATTTCAAAAATTTAAATAAATCTATCCCATGGGAACCATACATTTTACAGTGATAGAAAGTAGCCAATATGCTATTCCAGACAATAATCTATCTCTGTGCTAAGTTTCATTCAGATCCGTTCAACCATTCTGGTGTGATTTCAAAAATTAAAACAAATCTATCCTACGGGAACCATACATTTTACATTGATAGAAAGTAGCCAATATGCTATTCCAGACTATAATCTATATCTGTGCTAAGTTTCATTCAGATTCGTTCAGTCATTCTGGTGTTATTTCAAAAACTAAAACAAATCAATCCCACGGGAACCATACATTTTACCGGGATAAAAAAAATAGCCAATATGCTATTGCAGACTATATTCTATCTCTGTGCTAAATTTCATTCAGATGCGTTCAGCCATTCTGGTGTAATTTTAAAAATTAAAATAAATCTATCCCATCTGAACCATACATTTTACAGGGATAGAAAGTAGCCAATATGCTATTCCAGACTATAATCTATCCCTGTGAAGTTTTCGATATTGCAGAAACTGTTTCAAATGCATGTTGTATAAGGTGCAAGCAAAGCTAGTGATGTGTTCATACCTTCTCAGGCCGTAAATATATCTAATTGTGTTATTGAAGGCAACTGTAAGTTTCCGTCTACTCTCAGCATCACAATTACAATAGATTTCACAACCATAAGTAAGAAGAGGAACAACCAAAGTGTTTGCTAACATTTTTCGGGTTTCTATAGGAGTAATATATTGGGGCTCATAAAATACTCAAAGGGCTCCATATAACTTGCCAACTATCGAATTTATATGATTTTGCCAATTTAAGGACCTGTTAAATATGACACCCAAATTTTTAGCTGTTTCTACATAGTCACTTTCAATGTTATTCAGCTTTAGTCGGGGAAAATAGGAGAGATCTAGTGCTTTCTTTGAAATAACCAAACATTTTGTTTTAGAGGGGTTCAAAAATAAACCATTTTTCTGGGACCAGAAGTGTACGCTTTCAAGATCCTGATTCATGTTGTGAACGCAATTTTTCAATAAGACTCAGTTCGCTGCTCAAATAAAGTTGCACATGATCTGCATACATGTTAATTAGTGACAACTTCAATATAGATGGCAGTTCATTTATGTATAGCAAAAAAAGGATTGGGCCTAAAATCGATCCTTGTGGCACCCCTTTCAAGACAGACAGAAAAGAAGACAAAGTATTGGAAACAGATACCGCCTGTTTTCTTTCACTAAGATATGAAAGTATCAAATTAGCTGCAGAGTTCGAAAAACTAAATTGGCCTTTCAGCTTACGTATAAGATTTGAATGGTCAATTGTGTCAAAGGCTTGAGAAAAATCCAGCAGATTCAAAAATCTCACCTTATCGTCATCAGCAGCTTGCCGGAGGTCTTCAGTCACATTTATCAGTGACGTCATACAGCTGTGCTTTGCACGAAAACCAGACTGAAAAGGTGTCAGTCTGTCAGTAAATCGGCTCTTCCTAGATGTATATTGATTTGCCTCTGTATTATTTTTTCCATGACTTTTGAGAGAAAAGGAAGTATAGAAATAGAACGAAATTCTTTGGAGGATTTGGGTACATGGACAATTTTGGCTAGCTCCCAAAGTTTTTGAAAAATACCAGTTGTGAGGATTGAATTAAACAGATGTGTGATATAAAGCAAAATATGTGGAAGTAAACTTCTTATAAAAACAGGGTGCATACCATCAATTCCAACCGCATTCGATTTAACCAACATAAAGCTTTCAACAACGTCAGTGCAATCAATCCCAGAAAATTCAAACGTAGACACACTATCAGAAATATAATTCTGGTAAGATACTTCATACTGATGAGATGTAGATACAGTAGGCAAAGTTAAGAACTGTCTGTTCAATTCGTTGCTATCAATGGTATAAACGTTATTCGGTCGTTTTTTCTTGCCAATACCAATATTGCGTAAATTATTCCACAGTTTTCGACCACTCACAGATAAATTAAGACGGTTTTCAAAAAAACTTTGCCTTTTGCTTACGTATTTTACAAACAAATTGGTTACGAAGTAGTCGATATGAACTGTGTAGATCATCCAACCTATATATTTTCCACCGAAGGTAAGCTTGATTTCGGCGATGCATGAGGGAGGATATTTCTGGTATAAACCATGGCCGAGAATGATCAGTTAAATATTTTTGTTTAATGGGTACCGGATCATGTAAGTTAAAAAGAAACTCAATGTTTGATTGAAGAAATTATACCTGTTCGTTAGGTGATGATATATAATAAATACTAGCGGTACACGGCGCGCGTTGCTACGCCCAAAAAAACACTTATGTGTATTTAATGTGAAATTAAATATATTTATATATTTTATCTCAATTCTAGCGGATAAGCAATATTTTTGGTCTTTTTGGTTGGTGTACAAATATACAAATTTTTTGGCATACACACAAAGTGCAGTTAATTTGATTGTGAAACTGAACATGATAACATTGATAAATTGTAGCTTGAATATTTTGCTGCATTTGACAAAAATTTGGGAAAATAAAATGTCATTTGTTGTGCGATTCAATTCCTTTTCCGATGTTCAAAAGTTGTTTGGAAAATGTTTGGGTGGACAATTCTTGCAATAAATGGACACGCACGTTCGTTGAAAGTTTGATTTTTTCGACTCAGTTCCATAAATATGATGCTTTTATTCAACGAAAGCAAAACATTTTTATAAAAAAGTTGAAAAAAAAACTTTGCCAAAAGCCCGCATTTTTCTGTCTTCCACCCGGGCATTCCGCTTAAAAATTTATGAAAAAAATCAAAAAAGAATTAAAAAAAAAAACTGAACCAAAATTGTTAAAAGCATGCATTTTTTTCCTTCCACCCGATCGGCACGAAACCTTCACAGGAACCATCCCTGGACTAAACTATATTTACCCCGAAAAATTCATAAAGATCCATTGGGTGGTTTCCATTTTTATATAAACATATATAGATAGATTATAAAAAAATTGAACCAACAATTGTTAAAAGCTTGCATTTTTGTTTGTCCTTCACTCGATCGGCCATTCCGGAATTTTCGCTGATGTTTCAAACAGCAAAAAAATGTATGAAAAAAATCAAAAATAAAAAAAAAGAAAATTATCTAATAAATGTTAAAAGCCTGCATTTTATTTTTGTCTTCCACCCCATCGGAAATTGCGGAGTTTTCGCTGATGTTTCAAACCGCTAAAAAATTTATGAAAAAAAAAAAAAAATTACCAAAAAATGTTAAAAGCCTGCATTTTATTTTTGTCTTCTGGACTTAACTTTATTTACCCTGAAAATTTCATAAAGATCCATTGGGCTGTTTAAGAGTCCATAGACAACATACAAACATACATACATACAAACATACACACATCCATTTTTATACATATAGATAGATAGAAGATAATAGCGGGCGCCGGTTACCGGTTGCTACGCTAAAAAAAAACACTTGTTTAATGTGAAATTAAATTTATTTATTTAGGTATTTCATATCAATGCTAGCGGATAAACAATATTTTTGGTTAAAGATTGCATTTTTGTTTTGTCTTCGACCCGATCGGCCATTACGGAATTTGGACTGATGTTTCAAACCGCTAAAAAATTTATGAGAAATCAAAAAATCAAAAAAAAAAAATCATCCAAAAAATGTTAAAAGTCTGCATTTTAGTTTTGTCTTCCACCCGATCAGAAATTGCGGAGTTTTCGCTGATGTTTCAAACCGCTAAAAAATTTATGAAAAAACCAAAAAAAGAAAAAAATTACCAAAAAATGTTAAAACCCTGCATTTTATTTTTGTCTTATACCCGATCGGAACCAAACCTTCACAGGAACAATCCCTGGACTTAACTATATTTACCCTGAAAATTTCATAAAGATCCATTGGGCCGTTTAAGAGTCCATAGACAACATACAAACATACATACAAACATACACACATCCATTTTTATTATATAGATTCCACCCGATCGGAACCAAACCTTCCCAGGAACCATCCTGGGCTAAACTATATTTACCTTGAAAATTTCATAAAGATCCATTGGGCGGTTTTAGAGTCCATAGACAACATACCCACATACAAACATACACACATCCATTTTTATATATATAGATTGAACCAACAGTTGTTGAAAGCCTGCATTTTTTTGTTGTCCTTCACTCGACCGGCCATTCCGGAATTTTCGCTAATGTTTCAAACACCTAAAAAATGTATGAAAAAAATCAAAAAAAAAAAAAAAAATCATCTAAAAAATGTTGAAAGCCTGCATTTTATTTGTGTCTTCCACCCCATCGGAAATTGCGGAGTTTTCGCTGATGTTTCAAACCGCTAAAAAATTTATGAAAAAAAAAAAAAAAAAAATTACCAAAAAATGTTAAAAGCCTGCATTTTATTTTTGTCTTCTGGACTTAACTATATTTACCCTGAAAATTTCATAAAGATCCATTGGGCCGTTTAAGAGTCCATAGACAACATACAAACATACATACATACAAACATACACACATCCATTTTTATATATATAGATAGATAGATAGATAGATAGAAGATAATAGCGGTAACCGGCGCGCGTTGCTACGCTAAAAAAAAACACTTATTTAATGTGAAATTAAATTTATTTATTTAGGTATTTCATATCAATGCTAGCGGATAAGCAATATTTTTGGTTAAAGATTGCATTTTTGTTTTGTCTTCGACCCGATCGGCCATTACGGAATTTTCACTGATGTTTCAAACCGCTAAAAAATTTATGAAAAATCAAAAAAAAAAAAAAAAAAATCATCCAAAAGATGTTAAAAGTCTGCATTTTAGTTTTGTGTCCCACCCAATCGGAAATTGCAGAGTTTTCGATGATGTTTCAAACCGCTAAAAAATTTATGAAAAAACCAAAAAAAAAAAATGACCAAAAAATGTTACAACCCTGCATTTTATTTTTGTCTTCCACCCGATCGGAATCAAACCTTCACAGGAACCATCCCTGGGCTTAACTATATTTACCCTGAAAATTTCATAAAGTTCCATTGGGCGGCTTAAGAGTCCATAGACAACATACAAACATACACACATCCATTTTTATATATATAGATATAGATTGAACCAACAGTTGTTAAAAGCCTGGGTGGAATCGGCTAAGGTGATTTGTGATAAGTGATAGTCACAATCAACAAATTTCGTCTGGCTAGAATGATAGTCACATGTGACAATCACTTTTTTGTGACTTTTTCTTGTGACACCTAAATAGCTGTCACAAGAAAAAGTCACTCCGGAATTTTCGCTGATGTTTCAAACAGCTAAAAAATTTATGAAAAAAATCAAAAATAAAAAAAAAATCATCTAAAAAATGTTAAAAGTCTGCATTTTATTTTTGTCTTCCACCCGATCGGAAATTGCGGAGTTTTCGCTGATGTTTCAAACCGCTAAAAAATTTATGAAAAAACCAAAAAAAAAAAAGACCAAAAAATGTTAAAAGCCTGCATTTTATTTTTGTCATCTACCCGATCGGAACCAAACCTTCACAGGAACCATCCCTGGACTTAACTATATTTACCCTGAAAATTTCATAAAGATCCATTGGGCCGTTTAAGAGTCCAAAGACAACATACAAACATACATACAAACAAACATACAAACATACATACAAACATACACACATACATTTTTATATATATAGATATATAGCCTTTAGCCGCGGCTTCGCTCGCGTTTCAGCTGATCAAGAAGTAGACTGCACCTTGAGGAGTATAGTCTATCGTAATCTAACTTCTTCTTCTTTTATAGCTTTATAATTTAATACTTACAATAAACCGTGATAAAAAGAAACCTATAAGATATACCAGATTATAATCTAGCTCTGTGCTAAATTTCATTCAGATCCGTTCAGCCATTCTGGTGTGATTTCAAAAATTAAAACAAATCTATCCCACGGGAACCATACATTTTACCGTAGTAAAAAGTAGCCAATATGCTATTCCAGACTATAATCTATCCCTGTGCTAAATTTCATTCAGATGACTTCAGCCATTCTGGTGTAATTTCAAAAATTAAAATAAAGCTATCCCACGGGAAATATATATTTTACAGGGATAGAAAGTAGCCAATATGCTATTCCAGACTATAATCTATCTCTGTGCTAAATTTCATTCAGATCCGTTCAGCTATTCTGTTGTGATTTCAAAAATTAAAACAAATCTATCCCCAAATTCTCTGTGCAAAATTTCATTCAGATGAGTTCAGCCATTCTGGTGTGATTTCAAAAATTAAAACAAATCTATCCCCAAATTCTCTGTGCTAAATTTCATTCAGATGAGTTCAGCCATTTTGGTGTAATTTCAAAAATTTAAATAAATCTATCCCATGGGAACCATACATTTTACAGTGATAGAAAGTAGCCAATATGCTATTCCAGACAATAATCTATCTCTGTGCTAAGTTTCATTCAGATCCGTTCAACCATTCTGGTGTGATTTCAAAAATTAAAACAAATCTATCCTACGGGAACCATACATTTTACATTGATAGAAAGTAGCCAATATGCTATTCCAGACTATAATCTATATCTGTGCTAAGTTTCATTCAGATTCGTTCAGTCATTCTGGTGTGATTTCAAAAACTAAAACAAATCAATCCCACGGGAACCATACATTTTACCGGGATAAAAAAATAGCCAATATGCTATTGCAGACTATAATCTATCTCTGTGCTAAATTTCATTCAGATGCGTTCAGCCATTCTGGTGTAATTTTAAAAATTAAAATAAATCTATCCCATCTGAACCATACATTTTACAGGGATAGAAAGTAGCCAATATGCTATTCCAGACTATAATCTATCCCTGTGCAAAATTTCCGCCATTCTGATGTAATTTCAAAAATTAAAATAAGTCAATCCTACGGGAAACATACATTTAACAGGGATAGAAAGAAGCAAATATGCTATTCCAGACTATAATCTATCTCTGTGCTAAATTTCATTCAGATGAGTTCAGCCATTCTGGTGTAATTTCAAAAATTAAAATAAATGTATCCCACGGGAACCATACATTTTACAGGGATAGAAAGAAGCAAATATGCTATTCCAGACTATAATCTATCTTTGTGCTAAATTTCATTCAGATGAGTTCAGCCATTCTGGTGTAATTTCAAAAACTAAAACAAATCTATCCCACGGGAACCATACATTTTACCGGGATAAAAAGTAGCCAATATGCTATTCCAGACTATAATCTATCTCTGTGCTAAATTTCATTCAGATCCGTTCAGCCATTCTGGTGTGATTTCAAAAATTAAAACAAATCTATGCCACGGGAACCATACATTTTACAGGGATAGAAAGTAGCCAATATGCTATTCCACACTATAATCTATCTCTGTGCTAAATTTCATTCAGATGAGTTCAGCCATTCTGGTGTAATTTCAAAAATTAAAATAAATCTATCCCATGGGAACCATACATTTAACAGGGATAAAAAGTAGCCAATATGCTATTCCAGACTATAATCTATCTCTGTGCTTAATTTCATTCAGATCCGTTCAGCCATTCTGGTGTGATTTCAAAAATTAAAACAAATATATCCCACGGGAACCATACATTTTACCGGATTAAAAAGTAGCCAATATGCTATTCCAGACTTTAATCTATCTCTGTGCTAAATTTCATTCAGATCCGTTCAGCCATTCTAGTGTGATTTCAAAAATTAAAACAAATCTATCCCACGGGAACCATACATTTTACCGGGATAAAAAGTAGCCAATATGCTATTCCAGACTATAATCTATCTTTGTGCTAAATTTCATTTAGATGAGTTCAGCCATTCTGGTGTAATTTCAAAAATTAAAATAAATCTATCCCACGGGAACCATACATTTTACAGGGGTAGAAAGTAGTCAATATGCTATTCCAGACTATAATCTATCTCTGTGCTAAATTTCATTCAGATGAGTTCAGCCATTCTTGTGTTATTTCAAAAACTAAAACAAATCTATCCCACGGGAACCATACATTTTACCGGGATAAAAAGTAGCCAATATGCTATTCCAGACTATAATCTATCTCTGTGCTAAATTTCATTCAGATGAGTGCAGCCATTCTGGTGTGATTACAAAAATTAAAACAAATCTATCCCACGGGAACCATACATTTTACCAGGATAAAAAGTAGCCAATATGCTATTCCAGACTTTAATCTATCTCTGTGCTAAATTTCATTCAGATCCGTTCAGCCATTCTGGTGTGATTTCAAAAATTAAAACAAATCTATCCCACGGGAACCATACATTTTACCGGGTTAAAAAGAAGCCAATATGTTATTCCAGACTTTAATCTATCTCTGTGCTAAATTTCATTCAGATCCGTTCAGCCATTCTGGTGTGATTTCAAAAATTAAAAGAAATCTATCCCACGGGAACCATACATTTTACCGGGATAAAAAGTAGCCAATATGCTATTCCAGACTATAATCTATCTTTGTGCTAAATTTCATTTAGATGAGTTCAGCCATTCTGGTGTAATTTCAAAAATTAAAATAAATCTATCCCACGGGAACCATACATTTTACAGGGATAGAAATTAGTCAATATCCTATTCCAGACTATAATCTATCTCTGTGCTAAATTTCATTCAGATGAGTTCAGCCATTCTGGTGTAATTTCAAAAATTAAAATAAATCTATTTCACTGGAACCATACATTTAACAGGGATAGAAAGTAGCCAATATGCTATTCCAGACTATAATCTATCTCTGTGCTTACTATTATTCATATGAGTTCAGCCATTCTGGTGTATTTTCAAAAACTAAAACAAACCTATCCCACGGGAACCATACATTTTACCGGGATACAAAGTAGCCTATTTGCTATTCCAGACTATAATCTATCTCTGTGCTAAATTTCATTCAAATCCGTTCATCCATTCTGGTGTTATTTCAAAAATTAAAACAAATCTATCCCACGGGAACCTTACATTTTACCGGGATAAAAAATAGCCTATCTGCTATTCCAGACTATAAGCTATCTCTGTGCCAAATTTTATCCGGATCCGTTTAGCCGTTCTGGCGTAAGTTAGCAACAAACATCCAAACATCCAAACATCGTAACTTTCACATTTATAATATTAGTAAGATTATTCCATTCAATCATTGAGACATTCGGCTCAATAGCAAGAACATTGAAGTTTTTGAAATCACGGTATTGGAAAATTGTTGGTGGTCTTATTATATTGAAATTCAAAATCAAACATATGAGATCATGTTTTGAAAAAGCAGGCGCAGCAAGTTGGTCATAGAAAAGAACATCGTCAATATCACTAACAAAAATAACATCAAGCAAAGAACTAGAATCACTTGTAAAATCAGTGGGCACATCAACATTAACTGGTGAAAGATTAAAGGATGTCATAGTACCAATTAAGGTACACTCATTTAAAAGACTACTGTTGAAGTCCCCGCACAAGACAATTTTAGATGATATATAAGCTATATCTTCCAAGAGAAAAACAAGAGATGAGAGGTCGACGTATCTGTTCGGTCTATAAACTGTACCAAGCAAAAGTTTTTCTTCTCCACATAACATGTCTACAAAAATATATTCGATATCGCTACCAGGGCTTGAGATGCAGTTCAACCTGCAAGTAATTCCACCTCGACCATAGATTGCAAACCCAACTCCTCTATCACCTCTATGAGCTCTAAAAAGTTTGTTACCATTTAATTTAAACATACTGTTAGGGAAATCAATTGGAAACTAGGTTTCAGATACACAGATAGCATCAACTCCAGAACATTCAAAGGTGTATCTAAACTCGTCAATTTTCTTACGCAAGCTTTGAGCGATTATGTGACAAACTTGGAATCCTGTACATCCCAAACATAGCACGCAATATTAAATCATTACCAGCACTAAAAGAATGCATGATTGAATGATAATTATTATCTAAATGATTAAATTATTAAATTAGCAAGTGTTTTACTAATAATTAACAAAAGAGGGAAAAAAAATATTGGAAAAAATTAAAGGCAAAATTATTTATAAGTATTATATGGTTTAAACTTAAACTACTCAGTTTAAGAAATTTGCAAACAAAAATATAATTCAAAAGAAAAATTTTGAAAATGTATTTTACTGATCAGGTATTTGTAACAGCAATCACGACAACCCTACAAAAGTCTTCATTTTTGTCAATGAGAACAGCAGCATCATCAGCTTCACGTTTAACGTATTTTAGTCCTCGCTTAGTGAACACCGACGACAGTTTTTTTTTTTTTTTTAATTTGAGTGCAGATTGTAATAATGAATGTTTTTTTTTTGTTAAACACTCGCGAAGAAATATAAGGCTTTCTGCATAGCCAGCATCACGCAGGGAAAGTGGCTTGTCGTTGTTTTTTTTTTTTTTTTTTGCGATCTTCGGCAACAGATCTTAGAACGGTGTTTTTGTCATAAGGTGTGAGGAATTTGATAATGATTGAAGAATCAGGTTTATTGGTGCTCTTTGGTCGGGTACAACAAATGTTAGCCAGTGTCTGTGGTTTTGTGTTAAGTGACAAGCACAGGTGGTGAAAAATTCCTTTCAGATTCTCATCGGACGAAAAAGGAGTTCCGTGAAGAACGGCGCGGCGTCACAAGCAACATTTCGGTTTTAATGAATCTTCTGCATTTTGCTCAGCTCGTTATATTCATCTCGAAGTGCGGGTAGATCAGCAACGTAATTGTTTATTTTGGAATTGCAAGCAGAAAGTTCTGTTTTGACATCAGTTAACGTCGCGTTTAGTGTGTTCACATCTTTACTAAGCAACATGTTTACAGAGTCCGAGTTTGCTTGAAGAGATTCTATTTTGGACACACGTGCACTTAGTTGAGTGATTTCAATTTTTAATTGTGTTCAGAGTGTATTTATGTTAGAATATATTCGTTCCTCTAGCTATCCCAATTTCATAATCATAAGTGAGTTAATTTCGGTCGCTATATTACCTTTTTGTGCCATTAGCCTATCATCCATTTTTCTCCACATTTCGCTGTCATACTCCAAACCTTTTTTTTTTTGTTTACTTGTATTTTTGAGAGAAGAAGAGTTTGTATTAAGCGGTGAGTTTAGTTTTTGGTCACTATTACCAATGCTAGAAACTGACATTTTAAAGGCGAATTGAAACAAAAAACCACGAGTTGAGCGTTCACACCGAACATTTACTCGTTTTTGCTTGACATTTCGATTGTTGGAAATTGAAAATAAAAAAAATTGAAAAATCAGTAAAATGAGCAAATGAGTAAATGATTTGAATATCAATAAATTTAAAAAATAATGCTGCATTGGAAGAAGTTAAGATTGGACAATTTAGCGTTGGTTTCTATTTTGCATACTATATGCCGCTGACAAAGTGACTGTCAGCCTGAAGCGGAAGCATAACGATGATGAACAATACGTATGGCAATCTGCTGCTGAAGGCTCGCTCAATGTTCAGCAGGACAATTCTAAGCCTCTGGGACGTCGAACAAGGATAGTTTTGTACATCAAGGAGGACTTGCACTTTTTATTCATTGGCTACCCAATGAAGTTGCTAGTCAAGAAAGAACGTGACCAAGAAGTTAGTGACGACTGACGATGAATTTGAAAAGGAGGAAAAATATTAGAAGGAAATAAGGACTCAAGATCCGAAAATTGAGAATGTTGATAACAAACAAGAACGTCGATAAGAAAAACGATGTTCAAATAAAGTTGTATTTGTATTTATTTATGTAAAATGATTTTCGAACTTTGCTTCGTCTTCTTTGCGCTTCTATTTCTTTCCCTCCGTCTTTAGGTTACTTCAATTCTTCCTTGCCTTTATATTCCCTTAGGTGATGGATGAATATTCATGCGGTTGATAATTGGAATCATTTTTTGCCAGATGCAGGTGTATGTATTCAAAGCAAGTTGGTTATTTTGGCACCCAACTTAAGGTCCTTATTCCACTGACTTACTGACTTAAGATTTCTTGAATCTTCTTGTATGTGTTCAGTTCCATTCACTTCTTCACCAAGTTTTTCGAATGATTGGGATCTTTGTTCTGTTGTTCTTGGGAGATCTTCGGAATCAACAACACTGACGCACGTACCTTGATAGTGTTACGATTCGTCTGATTCTTAAAGAGAAAAGAAATCGATAGGTACTTCATTGTTCGTTGTGGTATAAAGAGCACGGCACGGAATGCCAGATGACCCTCCACAGAAAAGTGCTTCACAACGAAATAGTCCATCCATTCGTTGGTTCCTAATTATAAATAAAAACAGTGATATAAAATCATTTCTAAAAAATATTACTTACCGGCTGCCAAGAACGTCTTCAAATTTCGAATCGTAGAAATATTGAATTTAATTTGACATAAAGCCGTCAGCTGTTTTTTTTTTTAGTGTCTATTCACAATAAATTCACAAAAAGATCTGTTCGTGTAGTTCATCTTGAAATCGCAACTCGTTTTCATGTCGTTTTAGCAAAAAACAGTCGTTTTGCAAAACGAGTTATGTATGGATAATGTATGGGAAAACTAGTCGTTTTAGGTAGTCGTTTTGCGGAAAACGATTAAATGATCGTTTATGGTTTGGTGTGAATAGGCTGTAACGCGCAATAAGATATATTTCTATATTATAAATAATTGAGCTTAGATGAGTCATTAACGTAAGGAAAACTTGAAAATATGGTTAGCGTGATAAAAATACGTCTACTCGCTAGCTGTCACTCTTTGTCCGAAACCAAAACAAAATGAGAATCTATTTATTTAAAAAGAATAACAAACGAATGCACAACGACGATGTGCGGCACGAAAAAAATATTTTGGCAACTGCCAAACGAAGCGACGGTGCCGTGTTTTGGTTAAAAGAGAACAATAAAAAACAAAATGAAGGACTGGGTCGCACGAACTTGCTCTAATGTGTGACAGTGGTTAAGGGGCTTGAGATTTTGAAATGATTTCAAATTTCTTAAATAAATACTAATTTGAGATGAAAGTACACCATTTTATTTCTTAGAAAAATTTTACTTTTGGGTATAAATTTATAAAAATCTCTGGTGTGGTTTTTGAGAAAAAAAGTTTTTTTTGACAATCTTTTTGAAAATAAATTAAAAAAAAATTCAAAAACGTCAGTTCTTAGGTTTTCAGCAATAGCAAATACATTCAGTTTTCAAAATATTAATTTTTAAATTTTAAAAACGCTTTTAAAAATACAAAAAAATATCTTTTAAGAATATTGGTATGCAGTAAAAATTGAACTATCCACACCTTTATATGCGTGCAATTTCGAAAGAATCGGTTGAGTCGTTTCCGAGATAGTCAAAAGCAAAAAAACGGTTAAATTGAAAGAACCGTTCTTAGACATTTTTTAAAACTTTTTTTTCAGCCATATGATTGGTCATACCTAGAAAGCTACACTGATTTTTTTAAATCAAAATCGTTAAAGCCATTTTCAAGAAAAATAAGCTTTAAAGTAACGGTTATATGGCAGGTAGGTACCGTTATTTTTTGAGCTAAAAAAAAAAACAAATTCCCCTTTGTACAATACCTAAAAAACACTATATACCAATTAAGGTGTGTTTTAGTCTCCATGTTGTGTATATGTAAACGATTTGTTTAATTTATAAATAGTTAAAATAAAATAAAAATAAAAACACTTATATTTATTTTATTAAAATTTATTGAAACTTTTGAAAAGTTTTCACAACATTAATATTTTGTTATTTATTTATTTTTGAGCGATTTTTATTTGTAAACCATCATCGGGCTTCTTCGAATTGACTGATAGTGTTGTTGTTGTGCCAAGTTCTCGTTTTCTTTGTATATTGTTGTTCTTCGTTGTATTTTGTTGGTTGCTGTTTGAATTGACATCTGTTTATCTCGTTCTATTGTTTATATTGTTTTGATAATTAATTGCTGTGTTGAATAGGATTTTATTTTTGATAGTTAATTTGTCGTTTAGTATTTTTTCTTGTTCATACTTATAAGCTTTGTATATTTCGTATTCTTCTAGTGTGTCTAGTTTTGTTCCTTTCTAACATATATGTAATGGTATTAAGTTAATCTCGAAGTCGGTTTTATTATGGTTCTTGTCTATTAAGTGCATTGCGTATGTGGATATTGTGTTCTGTTTCGGTCTATGTACCAAAAATCTGTCGAAAAATGTCCTTTCCGTCTGTCCTATACAGGGTGTCGTGAAACTCAACGTCAAGCGGGCACCGGGTGAAAGGGTAGGTTATGTCCGTACTGGGAAAAGTAAGGAAAAAATCCATCTCGCTTTGTTTAGTAAAAATAGTAATATTCATAAAAATTATAAAAATCGTTACACTAGACCTCACTTTTAGGTACTGTGGTCACAAATTTTCATATTTTGCGGTGTTTATTTTTTTATGTAATCCTTACTAACTATGCTATTATTCCCAATTAAAAATTAAAAAATAAATATCGTAGTTTTCGTAAGAAAAATAAAATTTGACTGAGTCATGGTGAAATTTTTTTTTTAAACTTAAATTTGATACTTCATGCTTTAAAAAAAATGTACCGCACTACCCTCGGCAAGTCATTTAAAAAGTTGGCCCATTTTACCAAGATTTCAAAATGGTACAACACATGCTAATTATTCACCCATAAAAAATATTATCAAAATTTAAACCGCTGTGGAGCATTATAAATTAGGACTTAAAAAATTGGAAAGTATTGTATTGTTCCCTATTGATGTATTACTGAAAACTTTATCTATTCATAAATCTTAATGAAACAAATGAAAAAAAATTAATACATTTATTTTATCTAAAAGCACTTTACACTAAAGCAAATGTTCAAATTGTTTACCCTCGGCACGAATACAGGCTCTGCATCGCCGCAGAAAAGATCTGTTCATCAGACGTCCAAATCTCCTTGCATTAATATCTTCTCCTGCTTCAAGAATTTTTTGGCGTAGTTCGTCTCTATTTAGAATTGGTTTATCATAAACTTTTTCTTTTATGCAGCCCCAGTAAAAGAAATCGAGCGGGCTTAGGTCCGGAGAACGAGGAGGCCACAAAATTGATCCAAGGCGCCCAATCCACCTATCGGGATACTCAGTACTCAGGTAATCCCGTACTAGACGAGCATAATGTGCTGGGCAACCATATTGTTGAAACCAAATGTCTCGATAGATGTTCAATGGTACATTTTCTAACAAATTCGGCAGTTCATTTTGTAAAAAATGCAGGTAATTTTCGCCATTTAGATTTTCTGGCAGCTCATATGGTCCAATTATTTGTCCATTTAAAATTCCGGTCCAAATATTTATTTTAAATTGATATTGAGAGCGGTCTTCACGCATAAAATGTGGATTCTCTCTGTGCCACTCATGTAAATTATGCAAATTCAAATAACCGTCTTTTTTAAATGTATTGCCAGGAAGTTGCATCTTTTGTTGTTGTGTTGGCCAGTGTTTTTCTTAACAAGGGTAGAATTTTCCAATTTTTTAGTCCTAACTTATAATGCTCTACAGCGGTTTAAATTTTTAAATAATATTTTTTATGGGTGAATAATTAGCAAGTGTTGTACCATTTTGAAATCTTGGTAAAATGGGCCAACTTTTTAAATAACTTGCCGAGGGTAGTGCGGTACATTTTTTTTTAAAGTATGAAGTATCAAAGTTAAGTTTAAAAAAAAAATTTCACCATGACTCAGTCAAATTTTATTTTTCTTACGAAAACTACGATATTTATTTTTGGATTTTTAATTGGGAATAATAGCATAGTTAGTAAGGATTACATAAAAAAATAAACACCGCAAAATATGAAAATTTGTGACCACAGTACCTAAAAGTGTGGTCTAGTGTAACGATTTTTATAATTTTTATAAATATTACTATTTTTACTAAACAAAGCGAGATGGATTTTTTTCCTTACTTTTCCCAGTACGGACATAACCTACCCTTTCACCCGGTGCCCGCTTGACGTTGAGTTTCGGGACACCCTGTATAGTAGTTATCGCAATCGTTGCATTTTATTTTATAAACACCGGATGAAGATTTGTTATCAATTGTAGATTTGTTTGATAAGATTTTGAGAATGATATTAGTCGTTTTGAATGAGATGTTTATGTTTATTTTTTGGAATTGATGTTGTAAAACTTGTGGTAATAGATGAGTATAGTTTATTGATATGTATTTTTTATTTTTTTAAGGTGTGTCATCGTTATAGTTGTTGTTATTGTTTTTTAATTTCTTTTTCTTCTTTTTTATAAGCTGGTCTATCATATTAGCACTGAATCCATTTGCTGCTGCTATTTGTTTAATTATATCTATTTTTTCATCATAATGTTTTTTCGTCATTGGGATGTTTAAAAGACGATTGATAAATGCATGATATGCTGCCATTTTTTGTGAATATGGGTGGTGTGAATTTTTATGAATTGTGAGGTCGGTTGTTGTTGGCCTTCTATATATGTATCTTGTAATTTAATATATTGTTATTTTTTGTAAAAAAGTATTAACGCAGAAGCGGCCATAAAAACAATAATAAATCAAGAAACACAAAATGAAACTAGAACAATAGTCAACAAAAAACTCAAGATACCCCTAAAAAATAACCAAGTTAACCGGAAATTACAAATTAAATACAAAGAAGATACTACTAATCTCAAGAACATAAAACAAAAAATCCACGACAACAATGGAATGATTACCAAAGCAGACAAAGGAAACACCATAGTAATAATCAACCAACAAGAATATATTGATAAAACCATAACATTCTTTAACAACAACAACATACAAAACCTACAAAACGACCCTACAAAACAATTCGTCAAAGATATCAACCGAGCAATAAACAACTGTAAACACATATTAATAAATACCAATAAACTTAAATTCAAACAAACAAAAGCACAGGCACCAATGTTCACAGGACTTCCTAAAATACATAAACCTGGAATACCAATAAGACCACTAATCAATTACAAACCTGCACCATGTTACAAAATTGCAAAAGAACTCCAAAAACTAATCAAAACCAACATAGCAATAAAAAATAACAATAGTATAATAAATTACACCGAATTCATAAACAAAACAAAAAACATAAACATATTATCAACATATAAATTAATTTCATTTGATGTCACAAACATGTACACAAACATTCCAATACAGGACACAGCTAAAATATTAAAAGAAAACCTTACAACAACAAATAAATTAAGCCAACAACAAATAAACGAACTCATAACACTTTTACAAATAACACTTAAACAAAACTATTTCACTTTTAATAACAAAAACTACACTTAAAACGAAGGATTAGCAATGGGTTCTCCACTAAGCGGTCTGATGGCAGACATATATGTACTTTAATCACTTTGAAAACAAATACATATTGTCAGATCTAAATCCACACAAAAAAAGAATAATCCATTATTCAAGATACATCGATAATACTTTCATCATTTTTGATGGAACCCAAAGACAAATCGACATATTAAAAAAATATATGAATAATATAAATACAAACATCAAATTCACCACAGAAATAGAAACAAATAACTCTATCAACTTCTTAGACCTTAACATTTACAAAAACAACAATAGATTAAATTACAAGATTATATAGAAAGCCGACAACAACCGACCTCACAATCCATAAAAAATCACACCACCCGCATTCACAAGAAATGGCAACATATCATGCATTTATCAATCGTCTTTTAAACATCCCAATGACGAAAATATATTATGATGAAAAAATAGATACAATCAAACAAATAGCAACAACAAATGGATTCAGTGGATTAAAAACAATAACAACAACTATAATGATGACACACCTAAAGAATAAAAAATACATATCAATAAACTACACTAATCTATTACCACAAGTTTTACAACATCAATTCCAAAAAATAAACATAAACATCCCATTTAAAACCGACTAATAACATCCATAAAATCTTATCAAACAAATCTACAATTGATAACAAATCTTCATCCGGTGTTTATAAAATAAAATGCAACGATTGCGTCGACTACTATAAAAGACAGACGTTAAGGACGTTTTACGCAATGCACTTAATAGACAAGAACCATAATTACACCGATTTCGAGACTAACTTAATACCATTACCATAGACATATTATATATGGACTGCTAGTAGAATTTAGTTTCCATACAAATGCTGCTCAAAATCGATACCTTCGAATCGCGCCACTCAATTACAGAGGCGAATAGGAATACTAATATCCATCATATTTTTCATGATGCCGATGTCATTTTCAATGCAAAAATGTCAATCACTAGGTACTGTATAGTATGTCTGTTGTCTATGGCAAAAATCAATTTATTTATTTTATTTTATTTATATTTAAATTTATATTTCTCATTATGTTCAAGTATATTCCCCGCTGTAATTGAGTGGCGCTGTGAGTTATGTTGGAACCAACGTGAAGTTGGCAAGTAGCAGTCCATATATTAATATGTCTATGACCATAACATATTATGTAAGAAAGGAACAAAACTAGATACACTAGAAGAATACGAAATATACAAAGCTTATAAGAATGAACAAGACAAAATACTAAACGACAAGTTAACTATCAAAAATAATATCCTTTTCAACACAGCAATTAATTATCAAAACAATATAAACAATAGAACGAGATAAACAGATGTCAATTCAAACAGCAACCAACAAAATACAACGAAGAACAACAATATACAAAGAAAACGAGAACTTGGCACAACAACAACACTATCAGTCAATTCGAAGAAGGAAGAAGCCCGATGATGGTTTACAAATAAAAAACCGAAACGCGTCGCTCAAAAATAAATAAATAACAAAATATTAATGTTGTGAAAATTTTTCAAAAATTTCAATACATTTTAATAAAATAAATATAAGTAATTTTTATTTTTATTTTATTTTAGGTAACTATTTATAAATTAATCAAATCGTTTCCATATACCAAGTTTGAAGCAATTCAGCATACCCGTTTGGGCTGTTGTAGGTGTCTATAGATACCGACAGACAGACAGACAGACTTACAGACGGACAGAATTTTTAGACGATCTTTTTTCGTCTTCGCTAGCATCGTAATGTCATGTTTGATTGTTATCACAAAACTTTTTTTTTCGACGAATGCATAGCTTGCCTTATAGTACCTATAATCGCAAGTAAAAATACTCATAGCCAGACAGCAACTGCAGTGCTGTCTGCCATTAGTTCAGCTGGGAGCGGGTTCTATAGAACGAAAATATTATTAAACGAACTCGATTAATAAAACGAAATGAATGAATTTAATGGTGGGAGGTAGGTATATCAAATAACTATTTAATGAAATAATGTAAACAGTACGGGAGCGTACTTATGTATGGATGGGCGCCAGGAAACTTTTGTGGTAGTTTGCTTTACCAGATGAAAGCTGAAAAATCCTCAAATTTAACGAAATAAACGCAATAATTTTTATTCCTTATGGGAAATTATTAGTATTTTATTGAATGTTATGTCTGAGAAACCTTGGCAGAAGGCCTGGACTACAGCCCAGAATCTTTTTCACAAAAAGAAAAATAAAAAACAATAGGTTTTCGAACTAAGTAGAACGCTAATAATCGAAACTAGTAAAAGGTTTGGGCAAAAATAGAAAATGAAAACAATGTTTTGTATCACGATGGCACAAAGGAAGATCACGAACAACAGCGAAGGCCTTCTAGAATAAAAGTTTGTTTTTCCCACACAGGGTCACAAACAAAACGAATTAAAACAAATGAAACAAACAATAGATGAGCTAAAATTTCTGGTCACAACCAGGCACAAAAATACTTAGCTTGGTAAAATCCGCCAACAAGAAAATTCCACTCAATGTCTTCAAAATTTGACTGCTAGGTTTCCTCAATCGTTTACTCATCTTAATGTCACAATAATTTGAATCTCTATGTGGTTTTTAAAAGTCCAACTTAAAGACGAAGATAGCAGTGTGGCTGCAAGAGCTTTATATCGTAGCTCAATGGACTGTTTAACCATCACCAATAACAAGATATATGAAATTTAAAGTGGACAAATTATATAAAAACACCACTTAGCATTTATTCCTTCTCAGTCACAAGTCCTGGTTAAGACAAACTCTCGTTCGTGCTTGTTCGCAGAACAAGCAGTCTTTCATTAAGTTCTTACGTAAAGTTTTATTTACGTTTAATTTACATTCTTATACATATGTGACCATCGAATGCAGAGTTACCAGAACTCATGCGATTCGATACAGTCCCGGCAAAAACCTACGGTTTTCCACCCCTTTCGCTTTTATTTTACATGTTTCTCTGCTCAAATCGCTGCTCCATATACCCTCTCAGAAGCATCCGAGAACCCATGTAGCTCTTTTGTCCTTCTTCCGAAGTACCTTTCCATTTCCGAATTCTCACGTTCTCTAAATATCTTACTTCCTACCAGAAATCTCTCCATCCCTCATTCCCTCATATATCTCTCTATAAGCTAGAGGGAGTCAGTCATCGCAGTCAACGTTCAAACGCCATATGGTCTGGATGAGAATCTTTCCCACGATCGTAACAGGAGCCATGAACCCATAAGGATCGTAAAGTTGAGCGACACGGCTCACTACGCTTCTCTTTTTTATCGCCTGAGTCCCTGGTGATTTTACCACAAACATGAATTGATCCTTCTCAAGCAGCCACTTAAGGCCCAAAACTGATGTTTTCTTATCATCCTGCAACATTATTGCCTCCTGCTTTTCATAGTTTCACAAGAGCTTTGGAATTGGATTTATATTTTCTAAGCTCAAAACCTGCCCCCTTTCAAAACATGATCGATATCTTTTTGGAACGAAGTTCCTTATCGCGCGTTGTGAAAGGGGGCTAGACGGAAAAAATTCTGACCAAAAGTTGTCACGACACTTTTTGCTATAGTAAGCTATTGTAAGCTGTGCGGCGTGCGCATGTTTCTGTCTCTCTCTCTCTCTCTCTCTCTCTCTCTCTCTCTCTCTCTCTCTCTCTCTCTCTCTCTCTCTCTCTCTCTCTCTCTCTCTCTCTCTCTCTCTCTCTCTCTCTCTCTCTCTCTCTCTCTCTTATAGAAAGCAAGCCAGATATTTTCATTTCTATTTCGCATTGAACAGTGTGGTGTTGCGACGATTATTTTTGTTGAGTATATACATGTTTTTTGTACATAATAAATCCTACTATATATAACACTAGCGGTACCCGGCGCGCGTTGCTACGCCCAAAAAAACACTTATGTGTATTTAATGTGAAATTAAATTTATTTATATATTTTATCTCAATTCTAGCGGATAAGCAATATTTTTGGTCATTTTGGTTGGTGTACAAATATACAAATTTTTTGGCATACACACAAAGTGCAGTTAATTTGATTGTGAAACTGAACATGATAACATTGATAAATTGTAGCTTGAATATTTTGCTGCATTTGACAAAAATTTGGGAAAATAAAATGTCCATTGTTGTGCGATTCAATTCCTTTTCCGATGTTCAAAAGTTGTTTGGAAAATGTTTGGGTGGACGATTCTTGCAATAAATGGACACGCACGTTCGTTGAAAGTTTGATTCTTTCGACTCAGTTCCATAAATATGATGCTTTTATTCAACGAAAGAACAAAACATTTTTATAAAAAATTGAAAAAAAAACTTTGCCAAAAGCCCGCATTTTTCTGTCTTCCACCCGGGCATTCCGCTTAAAAATTTATGAAAAAAATTGAAAAAGAATTAAAAAAAAAACTGAACCAAAATTGTTAAAAGCATGAATTTTTTTCCTTCCACCCGATCGGCACGAAACCTTCACAGGAACCATCCCTGGACTAAACTATATTTACCCCGAAAAATTCATAAAGATCCATTGGGTGGTTTCCATTTTTATATATACATATATAGATAGATTATAAAAAAATTGAAACAACAATTGTTAAAATCTTGCATTTTTGTTTGTCCTTCACTCGATCGGCCATTCTGGATTTTTCGCTGATATTTCAAACAGCAAAAAAATGTATTCCACCCCATCGGCAATTGCGGAGCTTTTGCTGATGTTTCAAACCGCTAAAAAATTTATGAAAAAACCAAAAAAAAAATGACCAACAAATGTTAAAAGCCTGCATTTTGTTTTTGTCTTCTACCCGATCGGAACCAAACCTTCACAGGAACAATCTCTGGACTTGTAACGAAGAAAATAAATATTTAAAACAACGCGCACAGACAGGGCCCGAATGAGACACAAGCTCCGAAAAACTCATGCCCCACGTTGGGCGCCATTTCTGTAACGAAGAAAATAAATAAAGAAGCGAATGGTAATATAGAAAACAAATTTACAATTGTCCTGGTCCATATACTATTCATCACCGTGACTGGGCCTGACTGAAGCAAGAGACCAGAAAAGGAACTCCTGTTCCAAATTGAACGCCATTCAGTGACAGAACTAATAGCACACAGAAATTCATTTTTGTATCCATTCACCACGCACAGAAAACACTTCAGACGAAGTCTACACTCATACTTTTCCTATAGATGGCTCCCTATAGATTAGCACTCATGCACATCTCCATCCTCAGCAAAGGATTGGTCAAACGTAGGTGACATTGTTTGCCTTCAATCAACCTTGATGTCTCCCAACCCACACACCCTGATAGAAGAATCCTCTAGCCCCCTAAATAGTCCACCAAAACACCTACTATTACATAGACCTTACTAAACTACTATAAATAGACTCATAAGTTCCACTATTACCTTGGGCTTCCTCAATTCTCCTTCTCAGGACTGTGTGATGGGTGACTAACACCATGATCGGTCCTCGTTCAGAAGAGAAGAGTCGGATCGACTATACTGTCTTCACGATTCTATTAGCAAAAGCCTGCGACCCCTGCACCTACTCTTCCAGTAGATTTAACACGAGTAATAGTCTATCCTATACCCTTCCTCTTCCAATCTTCATCCCTAACAGTGCGTTATATACCTCAGACACGTACCCCCTTTAACTGACTTCCACACCAGAGTGGCTTCTCTGTATGAATATTCATTAAAACGGCTCGGACTGAGGGTGCTGTCCACCAAGACATGCGTCGGCCTGCAGCATGTGGCTCTGGTTCACCCAGGAGCATATGGGGTGGGGTTCTTGCAATCTTGTGTCAGCTGGTTATATGTGTTTTTTTTCATTATCTGCAGACCTTCAAGTTATGTTGTTGTTCACTTGTATTGTTAGTTTTTTTATGGGGGCCCGTTCTACTACAAACCCATCCTACGCGTCAGACGCCTACCAAAACACAGGATGCTAAGGCAGTTTTCGTGTTGATTATCTTCGACTCTCTACTTTATATGCACCGAAACATAGAGCTAGCAAAACCTAACTAAACATGTTCTAACCTAAACCTGAATAAACTCCGTAGCTTCATCATATGGATGGATGTAGATGGTAGCATCCATCATGGACTTACACGACATCGCTCGTAAAGGATCCAAGTAGTTTCAGCGATGAGTGTCGGCGGCTTGTAATTGTGTGGGGGTGTCTCAAGGTGTTAATAGACACCCCAGCACTCGTAACCCTCCCATTATTGTTGTTGTTGTTAACCAACCACAACAAAACCTTGGTTCCGAATAGTGCTTGTATCAATATTAATTCAGAACCCCTAAACATAATAATAAGTAAAGTTCAAGTGAACGTCACTTTATCCTAAAACTAAATCCCTAAACTAAAACTAACTTCTACTCAAACTCCCAAAATATTACTCTATAACTCATTCATTCAAAATCACACCTCAACGTCTTGGTTCATGTCAAACAACAAATCATCACATTCACTCAAAAACTATATCTATATCTAAACTCCATAACCAGATCTAAAACTAAACTCAAATTCCGAATCTAAAACTAAACTCAAAAATCATATGACCCATCCTACTATAGACCGACGAGAGAAGAAGGGGAAGGTGACCAATCCAATCCCCACCGAACCTGTAACTTAAAGACACATACTTACGAATCTGTAAAGTCTACTAAAAGGTTTCATTATGTAAATCATTATGAAATTCAAACGTAAATTGTCAAAACTAACCAATGAAAAGAGAGGTTGTTTTAACGTTATAAATGAAATTATTTACATTTATTCATATAAAAATCTTAATCATAAATTTTACCAAAACTAAATGCTATTCGTGATCTTACAATTCTAAAGTCCTTACAAATCTAAAATCCTTAATTCTATAGATACCTAAAAATAATTGATACACCTATCAGAGATGTTCAGTTGCCACATATAATGTTTTATCTTCATTGAATCATTAGTATTTATGTTCTTTCGTTGATAGTTCAAAAATTCATGTTACAGATCAAATCACAAGTTGTATCCAAAAACTTGAAGTGGATATTTATTCGGGGTCTCTATCTTGTGACGTAGTGGCTCAAATGATTCTATTATTAATTGATCTTTAATTGGAATGAAAAAAGGACAAATTAATACACTAACAGACGATACTCATGGAAGGAGGTAGGGAAAAATGTTAGCTCTTTAGATTCAATCGTGGAAATGATTCATGTTGTTAAATGTCTCAGAGTTCTTTTGTTTCAATTACGAAGAGATTATAATTTACTGTTCGCAAATTATGGTCTCTTTCAGGCAAAAATGTTTTATATACTTTCAAATATAATCAATATAATCAATATGTTTCAATGTATATCAATATAGCTAGCATAGGTCATGAAAGACTCACCCTTTAATTTCCATCGGAGGCAGTGCACTGTATCCAGGAACTTATTAAGTAACGCTGGTGTTACTTTTCTTACGTTAAAGATGATATATGACGTTAGATGAATTCGTTTAAAGATGTTAATTTTTAAAGATGACTGCACTTTCCTGAGTTTTATACTCGGGAGTGCCGTTGATACGTAACTGCATGAAAGACATCAAAAATATTGAATGTTTTGAAAGTATGTGCCAAATGTTTGACTCTATTGCGACTGAGCTGGGGGGGGGTTTTAGGAATTGTCTTCTTTAAATCGACACACAAATGATTTCAATTCTTCTTATATAATGACGCTACTAATGTTTAATCTCTTGCATGATTAACAATCTTCTTCTTGAAACTTTTGTCTATGACCTGGAAGGGGGTGTAGTAATAGTGTTCGTATTAGATCAGGCTTTTTCAATTTGAAAGATAAGGATAGATAGCTAATGAAATTCTGAATAATATTAATATTTGCATGTGGCTATGCACTATAGTAATATGTGAGCAGAATGCTCTGCAAAATAAATATATTCAACTGAATAAATACTTGGTTTCTTTTATGGTTTGTTCTGGATCTTGTTGATACACCGTAGTGTGGTTGTTACGCAGGCGACTTGTGAAAGAAGAGTATATCCTCTCACACAAAATCGGTTCTTGGCCGTAGCCGTTTTCGGTGGGTCCACTGGTGAGACCTTCGACGCGTCGTTCTTCAAATGTTGTTATGTTTCAACAATCATTTGGCTTGACATGCGGCACTATCACCGCATGTGGTTTGAACGATAGCTTTGCCACGTGAATTCTGGTTCTCAAAACGGACGTTATTGGAACGTTCGTGAACAACTGTACGTACACTGTATGAACAAATAATCTTCTTAACGTGCTGACAATTTAGGTGGTTCTCAAATTTAAGATTATTGATGGCACTGAGGAGGTAATCTGATATATGTACGTCATGAGGTTGTGACAAACGTATTCTTAAATAAAAATTCTTTTTATATGTATATTAGCAAAAGATCATAAAAATAAATTAAGATATTATACGATAAAAATAGCTTTAATACAGGTTGAATTTGTTCTCTGCAATCTGCGTTCTGTACTCTGTATTTTGTACGTAGAAATCTGTGTCAGGAACTAAATATAGTTCTATAATTTTATCTGCGCCGTCTCGCGCTCGTAGAATATTTTCTGCTTTTCTTTGTTCAATCTCGTCGACTATTGCTTTACATGCTTCGTCGCATGTGACGTTGTATCTTACTGCATCCACGAAGTTTGACCTCCGCGTGGCTATGCACGTGCCGAAATTCCTTACTTGTGCGAGGCGGCGCTGGCTCTGGCCACATGCTGCACAAAAGAAAAAGGTGGAAAATGCTTTCGCTATAGATTTTTTGTTGCGAAACAATGCCAAATCTAGGAAGTCTTCCGGATACAAATAAAACGCAAAGACTTCTTAATCGTTACAAGTTTATTTAAGGACTGAGTCAAAAACTAAAGTTAAAGTTATTCATCAATTAGTACAATAAGTTTAGTACAAATGGGATAGTACTAGTTAAGTGTTGCTGAGTATTTAAATTCATGTTAGGTACAAAATTCATTACTTCCCCTCAAAACTTAACTAGTATTTTCAAAAAAAAAAATAAAAAAAGATTACATATTCATTGATTAATTTAAGCCCAACAAATTGGAAAACCTTAAATGTTTTGTTTTACATAAATTTTTTGTTAGAATATCAGAGATCATATCATCTGTTGGGACATATTTTAATTTTATAAAATTCTTTTCAAAAACTTCTCTTACATAATGCACTCTGATGTCTATATGTTTACTACGACTATGATAAACTGGATTTTTAATTAGTTGTTGAGAACTCAAATTATCACCATTTATTTCGATAGGCTCTTTCACAACTTCAGGGAACCCAAGCTCCATCAAAAATGATCGCAGGTACATGGCTTCTCTCGAAGCTGCTGATAACGCCATGTATTCAGCTTCGGTGCTGCTTAGGGCTACAGATGGTTGTTTTTTCGATTCCCAGGTTATTGCTGCGTTAGAATCGCCAATGAAAAACGCATAACCGGTAAAGGATCTCCGATCATCGCTACTGCTAGCCCAATCAGCGTCAGCAAAACACTTAAGCTGCCCGCCGGTTTTTCTGTAAGAAAGTTTAAAGTTTATAGTATTATTTAGATACCTTACTATATGCTTGGCTGCAGCAAGGTGTTCTGCATGAGGATTCACATTAAATTGTGAAAGTTTATTCACAGAATGAATGATGTCTGGTCTTGTACATACGCCTAAGTACAAAAGGGACCCAATGAGTGATTGGTACAAAGATCGATCAACTTTAGCACATCCAGAACAACCACCGCACTTCGAAAACTTTTGGCCCGGCTCCAATGGGGTACAGCACTTCCGCGTCTGCACCATATTAAATTTCTCCAACAAATTCCGTGTAAACAGCTGCTGCGATATGGAAATGTGGTTCTTCTCCACGCTTACTTCAAAACCGAGAAAATGTTCAATCGGCCCTTTATCCACAACGTCAAATTCCAAGTTTATTTTGTCCTTGATTTCAGCTAAAACTTGTCGATTCGAACAAGCTAGGAGAATGTCGTCTACATACACAGCAATAACGTTGATTTCGCCTGACCTGTTAAGCGTGTACACACACGAATCTGCATTGCACTGATTGAAGCCCATGTCTTGTAGAACCTTATCCAGCTTCGAATTCCATTGTCTGCCAGCCTGCTTCAAACCATATAGCGCCTTCTTTAGCTTACATACCTTTTCAGGATGATTTTTGTCAACAAACTGCTCCGGTTGGCTCATAAAAACATCTTCTTCTAAATCTCCATTGAGATATGCGGCTGTCACGTCCATTTGGTGAACCACTAAATCATACTCAGCGGCTAACGCTAAGATGAGCCGAAGCGACGAAAAACGAACCACTGGTGAAAAGGTTTCGGTATAGTCCACACCGTATTTTTGGCCACAACCCTTTGCAACCAATCGGCTTTTGTAGCGCACAACATTGCCATCTTTGTCCCGCTTGATGTTGAAGACCCATTTGCATCTGATGACGTGTCTGTTTTCTGGTGGATCTACCAAATCCCATGTGTCGTTCGCTGTAATGGAATCGAATTCACTCTGCATAGACTGCAACCATCTCGCACCATCGATTCTATTTAAGGCTTCTGAAACATTAAGCGGATTAGTAAGAGAAAGAGAATTATTTGAACTGTCCAACTGGACACAAAGTTTTTGACGTGCACCGCTGCGTAGGTTTCGATAACCACGATCTTCTTGTTCAATGTGACAACTGCCATGACTTTCTGGTACCATTCCACTCGTAGAACTAGCACGAGTCTTAAAACTGATTGGTTCTGCATCATCACAGCTTCCTTTTACATTCTCCTCACCACCAGCAACCTCAACACAACCAGCACCAACACAACCCTCATCATCTTTTGCGCCACTGAGTCTCGCAATAGGTTCTTTTGCCTCAGCATCATCATCACTTGGCCGATCGTTGATTTCAACTATTGTTGTTTCCAAGAACTTGACGTCACGGCTTTTGTGAAGTTTTCTCGTTTTTGATTCATACAACAGGTATGCTTTCGACTCAGAAGAATAGCCGACCATGTGACACTCAATACCTTTTGCAGCAAACTTTGACTTACCAGGCTTCTTATTCAATATAAAAGCTCTGCAACCAAAGACCCTGAGATGATCCACAGAGGGTGTTCTTCCTGTCCAAGCTTCGAAAGGAGTAACATTTTCAAGCGCCCTGGTGTAAGAACGATTTCTCAAATAAACGGCAGTTTTGACAGCCTCTCCCCACAACATCTCTGGAAGGCCTGAGTTGAGGAGTAAGCACCTTGCCATCTCGACTATCGTTCTATTGGCTCGCTCGGCAACACCATTTTGTTGGGGAGTGTACTGCACAGTGAGTTGTCGCTGAATACCCTCGTGGCTCAAGAAATCAGAAAATTGTTTGCTCAAGTATTCGCAACCATTATCGCTTCGAAGAACTTTGATTTTCCTGGACGTTTCTAGCTCGACTTTAGCCTTATACAACTTGAAAACATCAAAGATGTCACTTTTGTGTTTTAGCAAATAGACACAAATAAATCGACTAAAATCATCGATAAATAAACAGAAATATTTGAAACCGCCTGGTGTGGCCACCCTCATAGGACCGCAAATGTCACTATGAACAACTTCTAACACTTGGGTGCTCCGAGAATTTGAATATTTAGCAAAAGGTAAGGTACACAACTTTCCTTTGATGCACGTTTCGCACTCCAACGCGTTTATATTACCTTTTAAATCGAGACCACGTACCATATTATTCGCGAATAAAAATTGCAAGTCTTTGAAATTTAAGTGGCCGAAACGTTGATGCCAGTCCATTAAATTATTCTTGCTCGCGGTCATACTAAATAATTGTTTTTTATTCATCTCATAGAGAAATAACCTACCGCATTTTATCGCGTTAAAAATAGTTTTTCCGTCAGAATTCATTATCACTGCGCCTTTATCATTGAATAAAACCGTATGCTGATTTTCGACAATTTTGCTAATAGACATGAAATTTGTATTGAGTAGCGGAACAAAAAGAACATCATGCAATCTGACGTGCATTACGGTTGTTTCAATTATTACATCACCAATGCCTTGTGACTGTGTATGATTATTTGCCGCTAGTTCTATTTTTTCGCTATGTGGCCTGAGGGAGACAAACATATTTTTGTCGCAACACATATGAGCGGTACTGCCGCTATCTAAAACCCAAGTATTTTTTGTTAACTCTATACTGGAACTGTTCATCACATTTAACATTGCAAAATTTGACCATTGCTTTGTTGCATTTTGTTCTGAACATGAAGAGGCAAAATGCCCCTTTTTATGACATTTGAAGCACTTACCACGTACTACTCGTTTTTTGGGTTGAGAATTTTGGCGCTGCTGCTGTTGCTCATTCGATGATTGTGGCTGGTTCTTGACTCGATGCTTAGAGAAAAAGGCAGATTCTCCACTGTCACGTGTCACTGTCACCACTTCTCCTTCTCGTCTTTTACCTTCCTCAATCAGCTTCGTCTTCAGCACATGAGGCTTCGGTAGCTCATCTCGAGATTGTATTGCTATAACGAAATTTTCATAGCTCTTTGGCAAGCTTGAAAGTAAGATTATGCTAATCAATTCCTCTGACATTTTAATTTCAACTTCTTTTAATTTTTCGAACACATCGAAAATATTATTAAGATGAGTAGCCAACGAGGAATTTTCCACCATTTTAGTATTTAAAAGTTGTTGGAACAAAGTTACCTTTCTCGCAGGCCCTCTTGGAGAATGGATATCTTTAAGTTTCTCCCATGCAGACTGTGATGTTACACAATTTTTAATATGTAGTACTTGCGTGGATTTTACTGAAAGCAACATCGTTGCAAGTGCTTTGCCATCCTTCAGCTTCCATTTTGCAATCTCTGCAGGTCTAGCGTTGTCAGCAGGTGCAGCTGTTTCCCCGGAAACATACGTCCAAAGCTCACTATGAACTAATATTGATTGCATTTGGATTTTCCAGCAGTCATAATTATCGTCGTCCAACTTGTCGATTTGGTATAATCCAGAACCAGAACTCATTTTATTTTAACAGATAAAATATACGAAGGTACGATCTGGGCCCATAACCTTTGTTGCGAAACAATGCCAAATCTAGGAAGTCTTCCGGATACAAATAAAACGCAAAGACTTCTTAATCGTTACAAGTTTATTTAAGGACTGAGTCAAAAACTAAAGTTAAAGTTATTCATCAATTAGTACAATAAGTTTAGTACAAATGGGATAGTACTAGTTAAGTGTTGCTGAGTATTTAAATTCATGTTAGGTACAAAATTCATTATTTTTCATAGGAATGGCTATTGTGTATCGCAAGGATACTTGTTCTAACATGGTTGGACGGAATCTTAGACGCGACTATGTCTCGCCAAGAAAATCCATAAATTAATGTATTCAAGAAGTCTGTCACAATGTAAAAAAAAAAGTAAATTACTTACATATTGAAAAACTATCCAATGTGACACGAATTACATGCTGTTCTGACGAATAATTGTAGATCTCAGATTTTTCCTCATCCCAAAATACTTCTCGATTACTCTAACCTTGAAATTTTTCAGCTCTCAGCACATCCAAGAATATTCACTAAAATTTTGTTTTGTTATAATTCACTAATCTACACGTATTCTCTTTATATTATTACTCACATTATCTTTTAAAATATTCACTTTATATTTCTTTATGTTTCTAAACACTTTCTTTTAACTTTTAATATATAAATTCTTACTTTCTGTTCTTTTTATTTTTCAGGCGTCTGGTTTTTGATTGCTCTGATGATGAAATTGAAATGAACGAGATTTTTGTGCATGAAATGCGAGGTTGCCCAATTTCCTGTAGAAAATTCCTACAAAAATATCCCCTTCTAGTTATTTCCTGTGAAATTTCCTATTTCTGACAGAAAACTCAGAAGGTTGATCCTAAAGTGGGATCAATATTATGTCTTGCTATGACATAGCAATAGATGGCGTGACTAAATGTTGACAATTTATTGTCGAATTTTGACTTGATTTGCACGTGAAGTGCTAGATTAAATAAAAATATGTCATGGTATTGAATGACAAGTCTGTAGATATTAAGTTTAATTGAAAATTTTGCATTAATGACAAGGGCTATTGTACTGGTGACGCATATTGTGTGCATGGCACAAATGATGTGGTCTATAATCTTCAACAAGGGAAATTTGTAGATTATCCATATAGGAATAAATGGTTGCTATCGTTGAATTTGAAGATCATATTTTTAAGTTAGATTTCAATTCATATCCATGGATTATGGGTAAGTCAATCTGTTTTTCATATTATGTCGATTGTATTCGAATTGGTACTTGTGACAAATTTTCAAGTATATTCGGGTTTAAATGGATTTGATGGAAATGTTTTCCCTACACAACTTGCATGTTTGAGTTGAGTCACAGTTAACTCAAACATGTAAGAAAAAGGAAACGGACTAAGTGTTTCGATACCTGCATTTTATAAATTCTGACTCTCCCTAAGAAATAAAGGTGTATAGATATTGAGTTACATTTAATACGATACATAACTTATGTATATAATAATACTTAAACAAAAAAAACAAGGGTCTCATGCACAGCTGAGTGAGCCGGGCATAAGGTATAATGATACATATTGAATTCATAATCTACCTTTACTATATGGGTAGCTATCACAGAATGTTTCTTTTCGTTATCTTTTTAAATCTTTAGTGTGACAACGTGATATGTGGCCTTTATTATCCACGACCTCATAAAGATTATCACCAATTACTTTACAAACTCGAACTTTTACGAATTTTGGACTTAGTTTGGCATTAAAATGCTTTGTTGCATCGCTCAGAACAATATTTCGTTTGTACAATTCGTCGTCTACTTTATAGTTGATTTTGCGACTTCGCAGATTATACTTCTTCTCATATTCTTCGTGTGCTTTTTCTAACGCTGACTTCAAGAAAGAATGAAGAATATTCATCTTGGCGGTTTTCGGTAACCAATCAATTTCTGAGTTGTTCAGACCACCTAACTCTCTAAGTAAACGATAATCAGCCCCGTGCTCAATCATTCTTTGTCCGTATAGAGCTTCATAGGGTGACATGGTAAGTGCGGAGTGCACTGACGTACGTAACGCGCTGCTTATTGCAGACAAATGGGAATCCCAGTTGGTCTGTTTGGTCTGTTATGTAAACACATAGGAGCGGATCGCCGCTAGAATAGATCGG
The DNA here is from genome assembly GCA_916050605.2 of Platycheirus albimanus. Lineage (NCBI taxonomy): Eukaryota > Metazoa > Arthropoda > Insecta > Diptera > Syrphidae > Platycheirus > Platycheirus albimanus. The sequence continues at coordinate 169,728,685 of OU696696.1, read as the reverse complement.
TTTACTCTCTCACTTGCGTTGGCTTGAGGTGAGTAAGCTGCCGTTCTGTAGTGTTTGATGCCGTAAATGTTTAACAATTTCTGGAAATCGTTGCTAATGAATTGAGTGCCATTATCTGAGAGAATACTCTCAGGCACACCGTAAGTTAAAAATATTTCATCTCTCAAGAATTTGATCACGTTGGCGGACGTGGCTTTCCTCAGAGGCTTGATAAAGACGAACTTCGTCAACTGGTCTAACACAATGATGATATACGAATTTCCATTTCGTGAGCGTGGATATGGCCCAAGGAAGTCAACATACAAATGTTGGAATGGCCTCTCCACTTCGAAGCTCTTGCCCATTTCGGTACGTAGTATCATATTGGAAGCTTTGGTGGTTTTACAGACCTCACACCTGTCCACGAAATTTTTCACTTGGGTGAACATGTTTGGCCAGTAGAACCTTTGCCTCAGTCTATAGAGTGTCTTTGCCACACCACCGTGTGACGCTCTTGGTGGATTGTGAGCTAACGAGACTAACGAGTCAGTCAACTCGGATGGAATCCACAATTTCCAAGCTAGATCATCTGCGAGAGGGTTACCTTTGGAGTGTTTCGTGCGTTTATACACGAAACCTTCGGAGACTTTCAGATCGGGAAGCCGATCCTGTTCCTGCTTAATGCGGTCGATGATCTCCAAGTATCCCTTGGACTGGAATGACGGATCATCTAAGTCCAGATGGAGTACCTCTTCGGATTCGACCTGAGTTAGGCACGAAAGGTATGCTTCGACGGTTAATTCGTCATCTTCATATACGCGAGAAAGCGCGTCTGGTACTACATTTAATGTACCTTTTCGATGCTCTATCTCAAAATCGAATCCTTGGAGTCGCATACTCCACCTAGCTAATCTGCCAGTAGGATCCTTGAGGGTCATCAGCCACTTCAAGCTGGAATGGTCCGTGATAACGCGGAAGTGATATCCCTCCACGTATGATCTAAACTTCTGTATTCCGAGAAACGCAGCGAGGCATTCGCGCTCGGAAACGGAGTAATTCCTTTGCGCAGCGTTAAGCTTTTGTGAGAAGTAATATATGGGGCGTTCAGCTCCGTCTTCGTCACGTTGGCAAAGAACACAACCGATTCCGGTCGCGGATGCATCACATACGATCACGAATTCCTTCGTAAAGTCAGGATTCACTAACACAGGGGCCGAGGTCAACGCCTGTTTGATGTTTGAGAAAGCTTCTAGAGCTTCCTGGCTAAGCTCGAACGCTTTGCCCTTCTTCAATACATCGGTTAACGGGGAGGCAAGTGTTGAAAAATCTTTCACGAATCTCCGGTACCAACCGGCCATGCCTAGAAATCGCCTAACTTGGCGTGTAGTTGTTGGCACTGGGAAGTTCGTGATTGCCGCAATTTTGTCGGGATCGGCCTTCAAACAGCCTTGTCCGACCCGATAACCTAAGTACTGAAGTTCATCGAAACAGAACTTGGACTTCTCCACGTTGATTGTCAGCCCTGCATCAGCCAATCTTCGACTCACAATATTCAAAATCTTGAGGTGTTCATCGAATGTCTTCGACACGACTAAGAGGTCGTCGAGATAAACAAACACCTGATCGCGCAACTCTGTCGGAACTACCTTACTCATCAGATAGCTCAGACTCTGCGCAGCATTACATAGCCCGAATGGCATAACCTTAAAATGGTACAAAGGTCGCCCCGGTACCGTAAACGCCGTTTTCTCCCTAGACGTCATCTCCAGCGGTATCTGCCAGAATGCGTCTTTCAGATCCACACTGGAAATGTAATGTGTGTCTGAAAGGCGGGCTAGCAGTCCTTCTATATGAGCAATCGGTCTCGCATCCTTCTTTGTCACACTGTTCACCTTCCGAAAGTCCAGACACAATCGGTTCTTACCAGGTTTGCGTACTAACACAACTGGGGAACTCCATGCGCTGGTGCTTTCTTCGATGACACCCAAAGACAGCATGCGATCTAATTCCTCGTACATCAAGGATTGTATCGCTGGTGAGACGGGGTAGTACCTTTGTTTGATTGCCACAGCATCACCCGTATCTATGTAATGCTCTACCAAGTGAGTTTTCCCGAGCCCCTTACTCGCGAACGAAGGAAAACTCTGAATCACCTCACGGAGTCTGAAGGACTCTTCGTGACTCAGTCTACATTGGACATTGGGAACTCCATCCGGTGAAATTCCCGAAATACTAGAAATTATATGAGGTGCTATTTTAAACTTCCGCCAGAAGTCAACGCCAAGATATAGCCGTTGAGCTAATGACGGTGCAATGTAAAATTGCATTTCTTGCAAAACGTTGTTATACTTGACTTTGGTCGTAACCAAACCTACTATCGCCTGCCGTTGTCCATCAGCAGTGGACACGGTAGTCTCTACCCTTTGTATCGCAATGCGCTTCTCCTTTAAATATGGTAAAATGTCTGTACCCAGACAACTAATGGAAGCCCCAGAATCTAAGAGACCAAGGAACTCATCTCCAAAAATTTCCACCGTCACATAAGGACGAGGATCGTTGGACTCTCTACCTAAAGTAGCAGAAGCGACATTGCGATACGCAGCCCGCTTCTGATGGAAACGTTGTCGCGTTCGGCGAATACGTCTCGACAGTTCAGGAAAGGTTACGATTTTCTTTCTTACTTCATAATAATTTCGTAGCCTCTCGTGAAAAGGTTTCTTGAAAAATTCATATTTTTGGCTTTCATTGTTTAAGTTTGATTTACTTTCATTGCTAAAATTCATATTGTTTTCGTTTCTTAAATTCATAATTTGTTCTTGTTTTTCATTGGAGTTTGCATTGACTTTATTTGGTTTTAAAATCTTTATGGGAGTGGTAGGTGGAATGTCTTTATTAGGGCCTACAACTCCGGGTTCTGTTTCACGGAACGAATCCCCCCGGATGGTGGATTGTTCCTTTTCGGGTTTCCCGCACACCTTGGACAACTAGGGCAATATGCTCCTTCTTTGCCACAGCGGAAGCAGAAAATGTGTTGGGGTTGAAGAGGACAGTCGCGGAACATGTGTTCTACGCTTTTACAGTTCCAGCAGACAAATGGCTTAGTATCCTTGTGGAAAGCTTCCACAGTACCAGGGATAGCTATAGCTAGGTCTTCCGATGACGAAGTTTCAACCTCACTAACGAATCTTCTTGGCTGCATTTGCGGTTTTAGACCATTAGGTACGAAATTGTTTGAGCGTATGCTCTCCGGTCTGTGATCATAATATCTCTCAATATTCCGGCATGTATACGCCAATTGTCGCAAACAATGGGTATTGAAAGTAATTAGGTGCGGTCCTAAGCGTCGATTGACGTTGAGCTTAATAATCTCAATCATCTCTCTTTCGGATTTCGGAACTCGCATTCGGGAGTTCATACTCATCATAGAATCTAAGTAGTCATTAAATGCTTCATTAGTTTGTTGCTTCCTGTCATTGATTTTACGAGACAGTTCCGAGTCTGTCTCCAGACTTCGAAACTGTTCGACGAAAGAAGCTTGGAATGAGAGCCAGCTAGAGTGTCTGTTGCTCTTAATATGTGTCCAGTACCATGACTCAGCGGTTCCTGTCACAAAGTGATGAAAATTCACCAGAATCTCATCCCACAAGACGCCATAACTTGCTCTGACTCTGTCGAGACGGAAAAGAAAATCATCCACAGGGATGTTCTTTCCGTCAAAAATGATACCCCACTTGTGAAAAAGTGGATATCGACTTGAATTGGAGTTACAAGATGGAATTCGCCTGTGTGGTGATGAGGTTTCTGGCGATCCATCCACATTAATCGCGTTCATTCGCGTAAGGAAATCATCGACGTTAGCCCCCTGAGTCATGTCTACTGGATGCACAGTAGGAACGTAAGGTTGGCTATGTGGTCTATGATCTGGAGTTGGCAACGTTGCCAAACGGTCTGCATTAGTGCGAAAGGTATCTCTTGCCATCGCTTCAGCAGTAGGAAAATTTGTCCCTATGGGAGGAATTGGTCTAGTAGCTCCGTTGTTTATAGGTGGTTGCTGTTGTTGTTGAGTGTAAATCTGTGATGTGAGAAGATTGTTCAAAGCTGGTTGATTGTTAGCTGGAAGGGGATTGTTAGCCGGAGGAAGACTGTTGGAAGTGGTAGGGTTATTTGGCCCTTTAATCATGTCAGTAACTTTGGCTAGAAGTGATTCTTGACTTGCCGCAAGTAAGTCGACAAAGAATTGTCTGTCCTCAAGCCTGTGCAAATTGACAGTTGCGGTAACAATTTCTTGCATACCGGCAGAACGGTTCAAAGCATCTTGTATGCTCTGGTCTTGAGGTTCAGGTTCAGTGGTATTGCCTCCACTCACTTCGAGATGTACGTTTTGACTGCCTCCAGTAAGGTTCGCTCTGGAGTTAGAAGTGTCACTTCCGTCAGCTTCATCTTCTTCATTCGTTGGTGCTAACATGCCTGGTGAGTTAATGTATACGTCCCGATAAGCTGGGTTATATGGGCTTTGAATTGTAAATCTCCTTCCTCTTCCTGTCATTGGAAGATTCGAGTCGTTAAAACTCGCGTATGCTAAGTAGTAGTACAGCACGAAAATGAATTCAATAAACGGACGGAAAATAATGGAAATCTAAGTGGATGTCCACTTAGTCAGACAAGGGTCAATTAAAAATGGAAAAATTTCAGAATTCAGAAAAATAAACTATTTTTAAGAAATTTCAGATCCTCAACGAGAAATACGCGGATCTAAAGCACAAAGTGATGTCACAAAAATATTGTAAGTTCATAAAAAGAAAGTTCTTTAAAAATTCACAAATGATGTTCTGCTGTTTATACTCTTGCAGAAGTTCAGAGTCATAAGAAAAATTCAAAAATAGTAGAAATGTTTATCAATATAAAAAAAATTCGTAATCAAAAGAATTTTCAAAAATGTTCAAAAACTTTCAAAAATGTTCTAAAAAGGTTATGAAAATTATTACAACAGTTTTATATTCTGTGGTAGCTTTTCGTATAATAGTTTTCATAAATATTATAAGATAATTGGAATACTTATTGCTATAAGAAATCTTAATAAACTAAAAGCCTTAATACTATCGATACTTAAAGGAAATAGTAATGCTTATCTTCTATAGATCTTAAAACTTAAAAATAGTCTCAAAAGTAAACAATAAATCTCAAAATTAAGAATCTCAAAAAAAAAAAAATACTATATCTTAATAAACTATATTCAAAACTTAAACCCACGACCCGACAAACACGCAGAATTTGCCAGCCAATCGTGTCCTGAAATGCGACAACCCGGTTAGCACCTGACTACCTGCCGATCGTCCAAATCAAATAACTAAATTGGTCTCAAAACCTGATATACCGCAATCCGTATAGCACCTGACTATCTGCCGATCGCCTATATCAAAACTAAATCTCTAAAATACTAAACTATGACAATCCGATAAGCACTTGACTCATCAGCCGACTGTCTAACTATAATCTGCAATAATACTAAATCTCAAAAAAAACTATAATCAATATCGCAAAAAATACCAGAAAAATACTTAATCAAAAATAACTGAAAAATACTAAATAATCATAAATCATAAAGGTTCGGGGATTGGAATGGTTCCCCCTCTTGGTCAGTAAGAAAATTTGAAGTCTCGCTCCTCGCGACAAACTTCGGGTCATAAAAAAAAATTAGTGTACGTGGTCTTCACTACGTGTTCAACAAAAGTTAATTGGTTCAATTGAAATTTCACAGAAGTTCTTCCCAGGGACAGGAATCTTATTACGTCGCTGCAGACGTGCGTCAAGAACTTGTTCATTAACCACCGGTCGACGTTTCATAAGGGATCCTAATCCTAAAAGAATCGCTCCTACAAAACTAACTAAACTATAATAACTAAAGGTTTCGGCCTGTATGTGTTTCAAAATAACTATCAGAGTTAAAAATCACTAAAAGTGTAAAGTATTCAAGAGATCAGGTCGTAGCTTTCGCAGCAGACGTGCGTAGGGAATGAAATCACCCACCACCGGTCGAAGAGTCTACTAACTGTAACTCTCAACAAAAAAAAACTTTATTTCGTTAGCACTTCATTAAATTGTCAATGCCTTCGCAACAGACGACTGGATTCTTCGACATCCAATCCGGACAACGACACTAGACAAACTCAATTCTCGTAGGAGGAAAGACTTGGAAGTGGACCTATCGCAACGGACGAGAGTCGGGGACCTGTCCACCAACCCTCCGGACAAGTAGAATCCACAGACCAACCCTAGATGTTGGCCCTCCTAACGAAATGACTTCGTTAGAGAATCAAACTCTAAGAAAAAATTACATGAGAAAACAAAATTTTTCTCAAACACCAAAATGTTTGAGGTTCACTAAATGTACAAAGATATCAAACAAAAAAAATAGGATCGATAGGTTCGTTTTCTTCGGGCCCCACGTTGGGCGCCATTTCTGTAACGAAGAAAATAAATATTTAAAACAACGCGCACAGACAGGGCCCGAATGAGACACAAGCTCCGAAAAACTCATGCCCCACGTTGGGCGCCATTTCTGTAACGAAGAAAATAAATAAAGAAGCGAATGGTAATATAGAAAACAAATTTACAATTGTCCTGGTCCATATACTATTCATCACCGTGACTGGGCCTGACTGAAGCAAGAGACCAGAAAAGGAACTCCTGTTCCAAATTGAACGCCATTCAGTGACAGAACTAATAGCACACAGAAATTCATTTTTGTATCCATTCACCACGCACAGAAAACACTTCAGACGAAGTCTACACTCATACTTTTCCTATAGATGGCTCCCTATAGATTAGCACTCATGCACATCTCCATCCTCAGCAAAGGATTGGTCAAACGTAGGTGACATTGTTTGCCTTCAATCAACCTTGATGTCTCCCAACCCACACACCCTGATAGAAGAATCCTCTAGCCCCCTAAATAGTCCACCAAAACACCTACTATTACATAGACCTTACTAAACTACTATAAATAGACTCATAAGTTCCACTATTACCTTGGGCTTCCTCAATTCTCCTTCTCAGGACTGTGTGATGGGTGACTAACACCATGATCGGTCCTCGTTCAGAAGAGAAGAGTCGGATCGACTATACTGTCTTCACGATTCTATTAGCAAAAGCCTGCGACCCCTGCACCTACTCTTCCAGTAGATTTAACACGAGTAATAGTCTATCCTATACCCTTCCTCTTCCAATCTTCATCCCTAACAGTGCGTTATATACCTCAGACACGTACCCCCTTTAACTGACTTCCACACCAGAGTGGCTTCTCTGTATGAATATTCATTAAAACGGCTCGGACTGAGGGTGCTGTCCACCAAGACATGCGTCGGCCTGCAGCATGTGGCTCTGGTTCACCCAGGAGCATATGGGGTGGGGTTCTTGCAATCTTGTGTCAGCTGGTTATATGTGTTTTTTTTCATTATCTGCAGACCTTCAAGTTATGTTGTTGTTCACTTGTATTGTTAGTTTTTTTATGGGGGCCCGTTCTACTACAAACCCATCCTACGCGTCAGACGCCTACCAAAACACAGGATGCTAAGGCAGTTTTCGTGTTGATTATCTTCGACTCTCTACTTTATATGCACCGAAACATAGAGCTAGCAAAACCTAACTAAACATGTTCTAACCTAAACCTGAATAAACTCCGTAGCTTCATCATATGGATGGATGTAGATGGTAGCATCCATCATGGACTTACACGACATCGCTCGTAAAGGATCCAAGTAGTTTCAGCGATGAGTGTCGGCGGCTTGTAATTGTGTGGGGGTGCCTCAAGGTGTTAATAGACACCCCAGCACTCGTAACCCTCCCATTATTGTTGTTGTTGTTAACCAACCACAACAAAACCTTGGTTCCGAATAGTGCTTGTATCAATATTAATTCAGAACCCCTAAACATAATAATAAGTAAAGTTCAAGTGAACGTCACTTTATCCTAAAACTAAATCCCTAAACTAAAACTAACTTCTACTCAAACTCCCAAAATATTACTCTATAACTCATTCATTCAAAATCACACCTCAACGTCTTGGTTCATGTCAAACAACAAATCATCACATTCACTCAAAAACTATATCTATATCTAAACTCCATAACCAGATCTAAAACTAAACTCAAATTCCGAATCTAAAACTAAACTCAAAAATCATATGACCCATCCTACTATAGACCGACGAGAGAAGAAGGGGAAGGTGACCAATCCAATCCCCACCGAACCTGTAACTTAAAGACACATACTTACGAATCTGTAAAGTCTACTAAAAGGTTTCATTATGTAAATCATTATGAAATTCAAACGTAAATTGTCAAAACTAACCAATGAAAAGAGAGGTTGTTTTAACGTTATAAATGAAATTATTTACATTTATTCATATAAAAATCTTAATCATAAATTTTACCAAAACTAAATGCTATTCGTGATCTTACAATTCTAAAGTCCTTACAAATCTAAAATCCTTAATTCTATAGATACCTAAAAATAATTGATACACCTATCAGAGATGTTCAGTTGCCACATATAATGTTTTATCTTCATTGAATCATTAGTATTTATGTTCTTTCGTTGATAGTTCAAAAATTCATGTTACAGATCAAATCACAAGTTGTATCCAAAAACTTGAAGTGGATATTTATTCGGGGTCTCTATCTTGTGACGTAGTGGCTCAAATGATTCTATTATTAATTGATCTTTAATTGGAATGAAAAAAGGACAAATTAATACACTAACAGACGATACTCATGGAAGGAGGTAGGGAAAAATGTTAGCTCTTTAGATTCAATCGTGGAAATGATTCATGTTGTTAAATGTCTCAGAGTTCTTTTGTTTCAATTACGAAGAGATTATAATTTACTGTTCGCAAATTATGGTCTCTTTCAGGCAAAAATGTTTTATATACTTTCAAATATAATCAATATAATCAATATGTTTCAATGTATATCAATATAGCTAGCATAGGTCATGAAAGACTCACCCTTTAATTTCCATCGGAGGCAGTGCACTGTATCCAGGAACTTATTAAGTAACGCTGGTGTTACTTTTCTTACGTTAAAGATGATATATGACGTTAGATGAATTCGTTTAAAGATGTTAATTTTTAAAGATGACTGCACTTTCCTGAGTTTTATACTCGGGAGTGCCGTTGATACGTAACTGCATGAAAGACATCAAAAATATTGAATGTTTTGAAAGTATGTGCCAAATGTTTGACTCTATTGCGACTGAGCTGGGGGGGGGTTTTAGGAATTGTCTTCTTTAAATCGACACACAAATGATTTCAATTCTTCTTATATAATGACGCTACTAATGTTTAATCTCTTGCATGATTAACAATCTTCTTCTTGAAACTTTTGTCTATGACCTGGAAGGGGTGTAGTAATAGTGTTCGTATTAGATCAGGCTTTTTCAATTTGAAAGATAAGGATAGATAGCTAATGAAATTCTGAATAATATTAATATTTGCATGTGGCTATGCACTATAGTAATATGTGAGCAGAATGCTCTGCAAAATAAATATATTCAACTGAATAAATACTTGGTTTCTTTTATGGTTTGTTCTGGATCTTGTTGATACACCGTAGTGTGGTTGTTACGCAGGCGACTTGTGAAAGAAGAGTATATCCTCTCACACAAAATCGGTTCTTGGCCGTAGCCGTTTTCGGTGGGTCCACTGGTGAGACCTTCGACGCGTCGTTCTTCAAATGTTGTTATGTTTCAACAATCATTTGGCTTGACATGCGGCACTATCACCGCATGTGGTTTGAACGATAGCTTTGCCACGTGAATTCTGGTTCTCAAAACGGACGTTATTGGAACGTTCGTGAACAACTGTACGTACACTGTATGAACAAATAATCTTCTTAACGTGCTGACAATTTAGGTGGTTCTCAAATTTAAGATTATTGATGGCACTGAGGAGGTAATCTGATATATGTACTTCATGAGGTTGTGACAAACGTATTCTTAAATAAAAATTCTTTTTATATGTATATTAGCAAAAGATCATAAAAATAAATTAAGATATTATACGATAAAAATAGCTTTAATACAGGTTGAATTTGTTCTCTGCAATCTGCGTTCTGTACTCTGTATTTTGTACGTAGAAATCTGTGTCAGGAACTAAATATAGTTCTATAATTTTATCTGCGCCGTCTCGCGCTCGTAGAATATTTTCTGCTTTTCTTTGTTCAATCTCGTCGACTATTGCTTTACATGCTTCGTCGCATGTGACGTTGTATCTTACTGCATCCACGAGGTTTGACCTCCGCGTGGCTATGCACGTGCCGAAATTCCTTACTTGTGCGAGGCGGCGCTGGCTCTGGCCACATGCTGCACAAAAGAAAAAGGTGGAAAATGCTTTCGCTATAGATTTTTCAGAGGAATGGCTATTGTGTATCGCAAGGATACTTGTTCTAACATGGTTGGACGGAATCTTAGACGCGACTATGTCTCGCCAAGAAAATCCATAAATTAATGTATTCAAGAAGTCTGTCACAATGTAAAAAAAAAGTAAATTACTTACATATTGAAAAACTATCCAATGTGACACGAATTACATGCTGTTCTGACGAATAATTGTAGATCTCAGATTTTTCCTCATCCCAAGATACTTCTCGATTACTCTAACCTTGAAATTTTTCAGCTCTCAGCACATCCAAGAATATTCACTTAAATTTTGTTTTGTTATAATTCACTAATCTACACGTATTCTCTTTATATTATTACTCACATTATCTTTTAAAATATTCACTTTATATTTCTTTATGTTTCTAAACACTTTCTTTTAACTTTTAATATATAAATTCTTACTTTCTGTTCTTTTTATTTTTCAGGCGTCTGGTTTTTGATTGCTCTGATGATGAAATTGAAATGAACGAGATTTTTGTGCATGAAATGCGAGGTTGCCCAATTTCCTGTAGAAAATTCCTACAAAAATATCCCCTTCTAGTTATTTCCTGTGAAATTTCCTATTTCTGACAGAAAACTCAGAAGGTTGATCCTAAAGTGGGATCAATATTATGTCTTGCTATGACATAGCAATAGATGGCGTGACTAAATGTTGACAATTTATTGTCGAATTTTGACTTGATTTGCACGTGAAGTGCTAGATTAAATAAAAATATGTCATGGTATTGAATGACAAGTCTGTAGATATTAAGTTTAATTGAAAATTTTGCATTAATGACAAGGGCTATTGTACTGGTGACGCATATTGTGTGCATGGCACAAATGATGTGGTCTATAATCTTCAACAAGGGAAATTTGTAGATTATCCATATAGGAATAAATGGTTGCTATCGTTGAATTTGAAGATCATATTTTTAAGTTAGATTTCAATTCATATCCATGGATTATGGGTAAGTCAATCTGTTTTTCATATTATGTCGATTGTATTCGAATTGGTACTTGTGACAAATTTTCAAGTATATTCGGGTTTAAATGGATTTGATGGAAATGTTTTCCCTACAGACTTAACTACATTTACCCTGAAAATTTCATAAAGATCCATTGGGCCGTTTAAGAGTCCATAGACAACATACAAACATACATACAAACATACACACATCCATTTTTATAAATATAGATTCCACCCGATCGGAACCAAACCTTCCCCGGAACCATCCCTGGACTAAACTATATTTACCCTGAAAATTTCATAAAGATCCATTGGGCGGTTTAAGAGTCCACAGACAACATACCTACATACAAACATACACACATCCATTTTTATATATATAGATATAGATTGAACCAACACCCATTCTGGTGTGATTTCAAAAATTAAAACAAATCTATCCCACGGGAACCATACATTTTACCGGGATAAAAAGTAGCCAATATGCTATTCCAGACTATAATCTGTCTTTGTGCTAAATTTCATTTAGATGAGTTCAGCCATTCTGGTGTAATTTCAAAAATTAAATTAAATCTATCCCACGGGAACCATACATTTTACAGGGATAGAAAGTAGTCAATATGCTATTCCAGACTATAATCTATCTCTGTGCTAAATTTCATTCAGATGAGTTCAGCCATTCTTGTGTGATTTCAAAAACTAAAACAAATCTATCCCTTGGGAACCATACATTTTACCGGGATAAAAAGTAGCCAATATGCTATTCCAGACTATAATCTATCTCTGTGCTAAATTTCATTCAGATGAGCTCAGCCATTCTGGTGTGATTACAAAAATTAAAACAAATCTATCCCACGGGAACCATACATTTTACCAGGATAAAAAGTAGCCAATATGCTATTCCAGACTATAATCTATCTCTGTGCTAAATTTCATTCAGATCCGTTCAGCCATTCTGGTGTGATTTCAAAAATTAAAACAAATCTATCCCACGGGAACCATACATTTTACCGGGATAAGAAGTAGCCAATATGCTATTCCAGACTATAATCTATTTCTGTACTAAATTTTCATTAAGATCCGTTTAGCCATTCTGGTGTGATTTCAAAAATTAAAACATGGCTGAACTCATCTGAATGAAATTTAGCACAGAGATAGATTATAGTCTGGAATAGCATATTGGCTACTTTTTATCCCGGTAGAATGTACGGTTCCCGTGGGATAGATTTGTTTTAATTTTTGAAATCACACTAGAATGGCTGAACGGATCTGTATGAAATTAAGCACAGAATTAGATTATAGTCTGGAATAGCATATTAGCTTCTTTTTATCCCGGTAAAATGTATGGTTCCCGTGGGATAGATTTGTTTTAATTTTTGAAATCACACCAGAATGGCTGAATGGATCTAAATGAAATTTAGCACAGAGATAGATTATAGTCTGGAATAGCATATTTGCTACTTTCTATCCCTGTAAAATGTATGATTCCCGTGGGATAGATTTGTTTTAGTTTTTGAAATTACACCAGAATGGCTGAACTCATCTGAATGAAATTTAGCACAGAGATAGATTATAGTCTGGAATAGCACATTGGCTACTTTTTATCCCGGTAAAATGTATGGTTCCCGTGGGATAGATTTGTTTTAATTTTTGAAATCACACCAGAATGGCTGAACAAATCTGAATGAAATTTAGCACAGGGATAGATTGTAGTCTGGAATAGCATATTGGCTACTTTTTATCCCTGTAAAATGTATGATTCCCGTGGGATAGATTTGTTTTAATTTTTGAAATTACACCAGAATGGCTGAACTCATCTGAATGAAATTTAGCACGGAGATAGATTATAGTCTTGAATAGCATATTGGCTACTTTTAATCCCGGTAAAATGTATGGTTTCCGTGGGATAGATATGTTTTAATTTTTGAAATCACACCAGAAACGGTTCTGAACGAGACGGATCCGAATGAAATTTAGCACAGAGATAGATTATAGTCTGGAATAGCACATAAGTTTCTTTGTATCACGGTTTAATGTAGGTATGGAATTATAAAGCTATAAAAGAAGAAGCTAGATTACGATAGACGACTCCTAAAGCTACAGTCTACTTCCTGATCATCTGAAATGCGAGCGAAGCCGCGGGTAAAGGCTAGTAATAAATATTATTATAACTTAAAAAAATAAAATTTTATTACAATTCCTTCACTAAATTAATCGAAAGAACTTCGTTCCATCCGGGTGTCCCTTGACACCTCTCAACTTTTTTTTTTGTGCACTATCAGTTCTCGAGAGTAGAAAGCTTATTTCAAGCATTTACTTACAATCAGAGATTAGCCAACACATATTATGTGCTCACTGGCTACACCATTTAGTTCAGGTGTTAGTTGTTAATAAGCAAAATATACAAACAGCATAACACAAGCAAAAAAAATAAAAAATAAATAAACAACTGGATCGCCTTCTCATCCACATAAAAGTCCTGCTAAATTGCCTTTGCAGCTTCTGGAAACTCCTGCTCTGCCTCTCTTAGCTGTAAGCTTTGAACTTCCAATCTCTTTCACTGATTCCTTCAAAGGAATCGTCGCAACAAACCTGCCAAAATCATAACGTTTTGCTAGACCTGCTACTGCTATTTTGTCCGCTTAACGACATTTTTATGTCATCTAGCTGCCATAAACGCTTAAGCGATTCATGAAGTTGATTATTAACCATGATTATTATACATGCGAGACCTGCCCATTGCTCATGCTATCCTTTTCGTTACCATACTCTCATAATATTATTCTGCCGAAAACAGTTTCCACCTCAAGAACACCAATTCGTCGATGCCCTTAGACAGAAACAAATGCTTCTGCTATGAACCTGCACCCTAGCAATAAATCTAGAGGACCTGTTTTCCAATAATCTGGATCAGCAAATAGAGATGCTGTAGTAATGCTCATCCGTGGCGATTTCAAGTTGTGTGTTGGCACAACTGGCTGCCATTTAACCTGCTCAGGAAGAATCCAAAAGTCCTGCTCTATTGAAACCTGCGCATTAAACCATGGGCTTAGCTTAGGCGTGGTTTTGTATTTGATGTCAAAAGGCTCGCCTTCGACACCAATCATTCTTCTTGCCATTTGCATCTTTGGCAAGGCTAGTCTTTTAGCAAGCTGAAAACCAGATTGGGCTATGCGCCCGTATCTAAAAGTGTTCTTATCGGCCCATACTTCCTGCTATCCATCTCGATTCTTACTTGTGCCGTAGGCATAAAAGTAACTCTCTCTTGTTCTTGTCCATTTTAATTAAAAGACCCTAAATAAATTTTATTCATACTTTTATCTTTGTTTTTAAAAGGCAAACGCCTAGCTCTCTTAAAATCCCCCCAGGACATCACGTCTTCCAAATCACTTCCTAATGTTCCTGCTACTTCTTCCGTCCTGCCCTTCTCCAACCAAGAGCGTTTCCTGGGAGGCACAATTAGTCAATCTGCCTTTTGCTCATTTTCACTTGTCTTGCTAGTTCTCTTCTTTCCCTTTTCCTGCGCATATGAAATAGTTTTTGCACCCTTCCCAATCTCTTTCGTAGGACAGAGTACACTATCGTGCATCTGCTTCCCGGGCCATCGAGAGCACGGTCCTTGGAAGTAGTCCTTTGGAGCATGGCCCGTCTTAAGACAATTGGGGCAAAGTGAATTTTCCTTCACGAGATCCTGCTTAGCGCGGAGGCTTAGTACTGCAAGCTCTGGACAACGCCACATTGGATGATTCAGAGATTTACACGAGTGGCAAGGCAACAGCCTCTTGTCACCTGGTGCTCCTGCTCTTCGGGCATTACCGTCAGCTGCTAGCATGTCCTCATACCTGCTCGAATTGGGCCGCGCCTGTTGTGGTAACGGCTGCTCAAACTAAATGCCCATCGCTCCGCTCAATGCCTATTCTGCTCTACCTGCTGTGCCTGCTATGCTCGATGTTGGCACCATTTTTTTAGCTTTTCCTGCAACGCTGCGTGGACAGCAAAGTAGTTATCTTCTGCTCCAGCAAACCTGAGCTGCATTTCCACGTTGACCAACATATCGTCGGCCAACGCAATCCTGCTCTCGCTCAACCTGATCTGCGTCCAGGCATCCTGCAAGGCTTCAAGCTTGACCTGCACTGCTACCATCGTGAAAGTTACAAAGGCTGGAGACTCCACGAAGGCAAGCATCCCGCTAACCGAAAATATTTCTGCATCCAATAAGTATTGGTAATTCTCTTCCTGTTGTTTGTCCATCTTCGCTGTTCTTTTCTATAAATATGCAAAAAACGTATTTCATGAGAAATCATGTCTCAATAATGCCCTACCCTGAAAATGAAAGAGATAATCGTGTGCAGTAGGTACTTCAATTTCCCAATATGCAAATAAATAAATAATATTTTGCAGTAGGTACTTAAAATTCCCAATATGCAAATAAAATAAATAATAGTTTGCAGCAGGTACTAGTATGCAAATAAAATAAAATAAATAATAGATATAATAATCATAAGCGAGAGCTACAGTACGTTTGCAACGAACTGTTGGATATCCTTTTCCCCATATTTTTTTATGTGTATGCGTCTGCCTCCCGCAAACAGCCGATGTTTCAGAAACAAAATTCTTCTTTAGCAGACAGAAACAAATTCAATAACATTAATTTTGTGCGGTGTGATGTTCAATTAGTGTTGGCGCAGTAAAAAGAGGCGTGCGCCACGCCCAAAGTTAAAACGTTTTATTGCCAAGGCAATTGTAATGAGCTCAGTGACATTCAATTTTATTTTTGCAGATCGATTTGAACAAAACAAGACAAATCTTAAGTTTTTAAAAATTCGATTTGGAATGGAAATAGCGATTATGGGTGTAATTAACAATTCTTGGACCACACTCTGCTACGTAAACATGGAATATAAATCCAAGTGTTCATATGTTTACTTCAAAACTGCGACCGATAGTTAAAAAACGTTAACAAATTAATGCATTATACAACTTTTGACGGAAAGACCCCTTAAAAGTGGGCGTGTCTTTAAAATTTTAAGCACTAACTGAGCTATGACGTATATACCGAGCATTACGAATAGACTCAATCATGCATTCAAAAAAGCTAACATGAGTATCGTTCACACCAACAACAACAAATTACGTGCATTACTAGGTTCAACAAAAGATAAAAAACCCTTTAAGGAGAAGAGTGGCATCTACGAAATTACCTGTCCAGATTGCCATTACAAATATATCGGACAAACGAGACGAGCAGTTAAATGTCGTATTGATGAACACCGTCGTTACATCGAGAAGAAAGACGTCAGCAAGGCAGTAGCAGCTCATACTTTCGATTTAAACCATGATGCGCCACATTTTATGACTCCATTAGAAGAAAATTACAAATTGATAAAAGCAGTTCAACAACCTTCCAAACTTGATGCTTACGAATCTGCATACATTTCAATTAATGATAACTTAATGAATATAGACAATAGTCCAATAGAATCTTTCTTATTCGCTCTTGCAAAATAATGTTTTCCTCTTTGTTTATTTTGTATTTTTTAAATTATTAATTTCCTTTTAATGTCTAATTCTCTCACTCTCTTATTCGATGTCAAGTCAATGGACAATTTTGTTGTTTTTTCATTTTGTTTTATGTTTTTGTTTTTTGTTTCTCTTTTCTTTTAGTGTATTTGCGTGTTTCGCTGATAATGGTCTCACAAATGAGTCCGAAATGCATTCGATGTAATAAAAATTAAAATACTTTAAAATTGGTTTTGTTGTGTTTTGATTTTTATTTATAAAATTTGCGGTCAATAAGGAATTTATTAAAACAATTTTATATATCTAAGACCACAAAGTTTGTTCACACTTTAGTGATTAAAAACTAAAGAAAATTAAATTAAATCATGTGTTCCAAACAAGATCTGAACAATTACTCGCGTTTACTTGCAAAGGTAAAGAGAACAAAGGCCGACATCATTTTTCTCAAACAATGCAAAAAGAATAACGTTTTTCCCACTTTTATGAATATCAAATGTTCCATAATAAACTCACGCTCTGAAAAAGTTTTATATTTGGCAAAAATCGAATGGACTAAATTAGAGATTGTGTATCACTACAGTCAGTTGGATATTTTACAGCTAAAACTTTATGACCTTCACCTGAAAATGACCAAGGACATACGCAATGACGAAGACTTCAGTAGCTTCACAATCTACCAATCAATAATCTTTCAACGATGTGAGACGATCTTCCAAAACAAACGAAAAAACCAGTCAAAGAAGATAGCGAACTTGTTGTCTAAAAAAGTACAAACCAACGAACCTAAACCTAAAGTAAATAATGTGGAAGACTTAGTGGTGAATTTATCTAACGATTCTTTTAGCCCTGGTGAGATGGAATTATTAAACCGAGGTTTGAATTTCTCTGTGAAACCTCGGTCAGCACCCTTGCTTGATATTATCGCAGATATTGAAGCCGCTATTCAGTACAAACCATACGAAATCAAGAAACAAATAAGGGAAAAAGCAGCGCCCGTCATAATAGAGACAAAACGAACAGCTAACAACAACAAACTGGATAACGATACTATCAAATGGAATAGAGCTCTCAAATCATTACAACAACACAACGTATACTATATGAAATCCGATAAAGGCAATAAAGTTGTTATAATAAGTAAAACTGATTATGATAACCAAATGCACCAATCAATAACGGAAGATAATTTCAGTGTTTGTAAGAAGTCACCATTAAACAAAATGATTAAAGATGCAAATTCAGTTATCAATCTTTTGAAAAAAGTTTTTAATGTAAATACATACCTTCTGAAGGAATCAAATCCACAAGTTCCCCTAATGTACGGACTGCCTAAAGTCCACAAGGCCGGCAATAAAATGCGAAAAATAGTTTCTTGCGTGAATTCTCCTTTTGCGAAAATAGCCAGATGGATCGTATCAAGTATGAAGCAGTTTGGTGTTTTTGAAGGGTTATCAGTAAAGAACTGTTTTGATTTTGTGGAAAAAGTAAAAGACATCGAGATAGAAGATGATGAAATCATGATTTCGTTTGATGTCACAGCACTTTTTCCTAATGTACCTGTAAACGTAGCAATTGAATCTATAAAAGAACACTTAAATAAGTTTAAATTGCCACCAGAACAAATCGACGCATATATTCTGTCTATAGAAAATAGTATGAAATATAATTGTTTTCAGTTCAGAGATATGTTTTACTCTAACGATTTTGGTTGCTCGATGGGAAACAGCCTCTCCCCGTTAGTTGCAGAGGCATTTATGTCTAAGCTGGAGAGAGAACTACGAAATGAAGGTTTACTTCCTCGAATTTGGTGGCGTTATGTTGATGACACTTTTGCGATTGTTAAAGCGTCTGAAATTGACCAGATTTTAAACGTTATAAATAATCGGTATGAGAGCATCAAGTTCACGTACGAAATTGAAGACGAGATTGATCATTCTTTACCATTCCTGGATTTAAAAATCAAACGTGCTGGACGAAGGATTCAATTTTCTATTTACAGAAAATCGACTACTACAGATAGATATATTACAGCTGACTCTTTCTGTAAACAACAATATAAAATAGCCGCATTCAATTCAATGATTTATCGGATGTGCCGTCTACCCCTTTCCACCGCAGATTATAAATGTGAATATGAATACATAGTCCATTTAGCTCATACCAACGGCTACAAAAAGTCACTCATTGACAAAATGATTAAAAAGCGCTCGGATAAAGTGAGAAGGGAAAACTTTTCTACTCTTTTCACTCAAAGCCAAAATAATTCGACAGAACGAAGGGTAGCTATGACGTATATACCGAGCATTACGAATAGACTCAATCATGCATTCAAAAAAGCTAACATGAGTATCGTTCACACCAACAACAACAAATTACGTGCATTACTAGGTTCAACAAAAGATAAAAAACCCTTTAAGGAGAAGAGTGGCATCTACGAAATTACCTGTCCAGATTGCCATTACAAATATATCGGACAAACGAGACGAGCAGTTAAATGTCGTATTGATGAACACCGTCGTTACATCGAGAAGAAAGACGTCAGCAAGGCAGTAGCAGCTCATACTTTCGATTTAAACCATGATGCGCCACATTTTATGACTCCATTAGAAGAAAATTACAAATTGATAAAAGCAGTTCAACAACCTTCCAAACTTGATGCTTACGAATCTGCATACATTTCAATTAATGATAACTTAATGAACATAGACAATAGTCCAATAGAATCTTTCTTATTCGCTCTTGCAAAATAATGTTTTCCTCTTTGTTTATTTTGTATTTTTAAAATTATTAATTTCCTTTTAATGTCTAATTTTCTCACTCTCTTATTCGATGTCAAGTCAATGGACAATTTTGTTGTTTTTTCATTTTGTTTTATGTTTTTGTTTTTTGTTTCTCTTTTCTTTTAGTATATTTGCGTGTTTCGCTGATGATGGTCTCACAAATGAGTCCGAAATGCATTCGATGTAATAAAAATTAAAATACTTTAAAATTGGTTTTGTTGTGTTTTGATTTTTATTTATAAAATTTGCGGTCAATAAGGAATTTATTAACACAATTTTATACACTAACTGAGCTTTAATCAGTATTTACGCATATGTGTAAAACTACAGCTCAATCCAGTAGTTTTTAAACAATCTTACCTGAACAAAGGTATTTTATCAAAATCACGCCTTTAAAAGTGGGCGTATTAAAAAAATTTACACAAGAAAATGTAGAGATATATTTCTCAAATAACGAACGGAAGGAAAAAGGTTTAAATTAAATATTGGAAGTGCCTTAAATTTTTGAAACTACGTTTTTCGTTCTTTTATGAAAAGTGGGCGTAAGCCACGCAGAAAGTTCAAAAATTTATTTTCATACACAAACGTTTTAGTTTCTATTAAGAGACGCAAAATTTTGGCTTGCGGATTCATTATAAATACCGTTTATTTACCAAAACAATTTTTTTATAGTTTCTAATGAAAAGTGGGCGTCAGCCACTCCCAAAATCAAATTTTTTGATTTCGTACACAAGATGTTTATTTGTTAGTAATACCCACAAAATTCAATGATTTTCGCTTTAATATAACAATTGTTATTTTATAAAAAACAATATTGATGGTTTTGTTTGAAAAATGGGCGTCAGCCACGCCCAAACTGAAATATTTTTACTTGATTGGAAGAAGGTTTACTTATTGCTTACGTGTGCAAAATTTTAGCTTTCTGGTTTTATCGTAACTGTACAAAAAATATAATTTAATTTTATTAAATAGAGGTTGTTCGTCAAAAATAGCGTTTGTGGGCGTGTTTGTGGGTGGATTTTACCGGTTCAAGAACTTAGCCTTACTCTTGAACCAGGGATTATATATTTCAAATTTCAGCTTTCTAGCTCAAAAATTGCGACCTCTAGAGAGTATACAAACGGACAGACGTACGGACGGACGGACATGGCTAAATCGACTAGGCTTTTGATTCTTAGTCAGAATATATATACATTTCTATACCTAACGGTATTATTTCTCTATGTTACAAGCTCCACACCAAATACAATATACCCATTCTATGGAATAGGTTATAAAAATAATAAATCGGCTAGTTGTTGCTGCTTTTGTTGTTGTTACCAAAATCATGTAAATTGCATCGAGAAGAGAAAGTGTCTTGTTGCTCATATTCCTGCTCTTAAAATATTCATTCTTGAATTTAAAATATTTTATTCCTGCTGCTTGCAAGCTTCCTTTCTTTAAAAACTAGCACCGTCGTGCTTTGAGTTTTTTCTTGCCCCAGCTATGCGTCCTTTTTTTAAATAATAATTTATTCCTGGCAACTGGTGCATTTTGACTCAATTTCACACCTGCTCTCCCATGTTTGGTAACTCGCACATATGTGCTTTGAGTTCCACTTGCCCCTGCTATATCTTGAGTCCTTCACACATTATCTCTCATAGTTGGTAACTCGCACAAATGTGTGTTACTCGCCCCTGCTTTATCTCGAGCAACAAAGCTTATCAAGAAAAAAAAATTACACACAAAAAAAAAGTTTACTCCTATAAAAAAAAATAAATTATAGATCCCTACCAAAGAACAAAGCTATCAGGTTGAAAGAAGTAAGCTTCCGATCCAACAAAGCCAACCTAACTGAGGAAAGTTGGAAGAAACACAAACAAGTTAGGAACTCGTGCAACTCCCTTATACACAAAACGAAATTTTTACATGACCAGAAGTTACGGCAAAAAATTCTGCAATGTCCCAAAGGCAGTACAAACTTCTGGTCATTTGTAAAAAACGTCAAGTACTCAACGTAGTCATCAGATTTAACGCTTATCGTGGACGATAAACCTATTGTCAGCTCTTCAGAGAAGGCGAATATGCTCGCAGCTCATTTTGCTGCAAGTTCTACGTTGCCTGCAAGCAACAATGCCCCTCCTGTACTTGAGAAAGTTAATTCTTCTATGGGACAGATATTTTTCCATACTCGTACAGTAGCAAGAGTACTTCAAGATCTTGATATACACAAACCCGCTGGTATACCCCCTATTCTTCTGAAGAAGTGTTCTTCATCGCTGGCAAAACCACTGCGTAAGCTTTTTCATCGCTCCTATCGTTCAGGAATCTTTCCTAATAGATGGAAAACAGCATTTGTCCTGCCCGTCCCAAAAAAAGGTGACTCCTCCTCTCCCTCCTCCTACCGACCAATTGCACTTACGTTCCTTCTTTCCAAGGTCATGGAAACGCTGATAAATCGTCAGTTCAAGAAATATCTCGAAGATCGGGAGCTTTTAAATGACTGGCAATACGGCTTTCGCAGCAATCATTCCACTGCTGATCTGATGGCATATCTTACCGAACAGTGGAACAAATCTTTGCATCGCTTTGGCGAAAGCAAGATTATTGCGCTTGATATTTCAAAGGCATTTCATAGAGTTTGGCATGAATCTTTTTTATCGAGAATGCGTGCATTTGGTATCGATGATACTCTTATTCGTTGGATTAGAAGCTATCTTCTGGACCGTTCAATACAAGTTGTATTAGACGGTTTCAAGTCTGATCTCCACAAAATAAATGCTGGTGTGCCCCAGGGCTCCGTTCTGTCTCCGACTTTCTTTCTCATTTTTATAAATGATCTCTTGTCTGTGACTTCTAATCCATTAAATTGTTTTGCTGACGACTCAACCCTCAGCTTTTCGTATACGTTTGATAATTCACGGCCTTCGCCTTCAGACGTGTTATTACAACGAAATTTTTCTTTTTTTTTTGACTCACTGTACTTTCGTGTTGTGTGTTCAATTTGTTTGCTCCGTAAAGAAAACCCTTTTTACCATATTTAAAGCTCTTCTAAATGTATAAATTTTTCATAATTGTAAATTAAACCGGTTTTCTTCTGTTTTTCTTGTTAAGTGTTTTATTTCTTTTTCATAAACAATTCTATTTAACAAAAATACTTGTGCTAAAGTGATTTTCTGTGACATTTTATAGACAAAGGAGCATAAAACAAAAAAAAAAAGAATAAATTGCATTCTCTCAAACTATTTTAGAGTTGTTCTCTTAACATTTTAACTATTTCACCAATATAAGTGATATCGTGTTATGAAATACGTTGCATACTTAAAGGTGTTGTTGGTTTTTTTGTAATAAATATTTCCTCAGATTGGTTTGTGTATTGGGTAATAGAAAAACTATAGGGTGATTATTAAGAAAATAATTTTAATTTTCACTTATTGCTGTTTATTATCAAAGTTAAATTTTTAAAATAAACTTGTTTCGAAATTAAACATTATAATACAAAATGGATCAAAATACCCCTGATACACTTATGTCACTTGTTGTTTCCATGCAACAAAAAATTGATCATTTAACTGACGCCGTTGCCAATGTTAATGAGCAACTTATAAGATTAATTTCAATCAACATTCCATCAGTGGAAACACCAAAATCTAATAAATTGAAAAACATTCCGAGTAACCAGACACCAAAAAACCATTTAACGCGGTCAGTATCCTTAAAAAGACCTTGCGAAATTTTGTCCCCCTTAACCCAAAAAAGTAAAAAGTCTACAGGCTCCCGAGCAATAAAAACTAAAACTCTCACAACACCTTTTGTGTTTACAACAGCATCTTTAACATCATCAACTTCAACATTAACCACATCTTCATCAACCGCAACAACACCCTCTAAATCATCATCCTCAACTTCATCATCTTTAGCTTCATCATCTTCAACCACCTTATCAATGAATCCTGAAACTCCATCTGATTCAACTAATTCAACAGCACATATTCCTTTAGCTTCCATCATACCTTCACCATCCGAAAAAACATCAATAACTTCATCATTGGGTCCACCAATTGCACCATCTACACCTATAACTTCAACACTACATCACACTTCGATATCAACTTCATCTTCATCAACTATAACTTTAACCACATCTTCTAACTCATTATCCTCGAATTCGCCCTCCTATATGTCGTCAATAACTTCCGAAGCTCCATGTACTTTGAATTCGAAATCAACCTCATCCACATCAACAAATTCAGAACCTCTCTTCAATTCTCAAATAATGCCATCGCCCCCTTCTTTGTCTGCGGTGTCTCCAAATACATTTTCTACGACCTCCTTCATCCAACCGTCGTCATTGTCTGCAGAAGCACCTAAGGATAACGTAATGCATACAGTAACGTTGAGAGCAGCTGAAAGATTCAAATGCATTTTTTTATCAAATTTTGAGGCTAACACTAAGTGCAGCGATATATCTGCATATATTGAATCACATTTCAAAAATACCAATTTCAAAATTGAGCAGTTACCAACGAAAGGAATTGATTACTCGTCTTTCAAGTTATTTGTTCCACATGAAACATTTACTCAATTGTTGGATAAGCATTTCTGGCCGAAAAACATAATCATCCACGAATTCGTTAAACGAAATACTTTGAATAACCCTTTTCGGAAGAATTTGACAAGACCAACAAACCTTCGTTGCAACTAATTGATATACTTTATCAAAACGTAAGAGGCTTACGGACAAAGACCAATTTGGTTTACTTTAATACCTCGAACTTTTCCTACGATGTCATATCTTTGACGGAAACATGGCTATTTGGTGGAATAAAGGACTCAGAACTTTTTGATTCTTCGTTTAATGTTTATAGACGTGATAGATACTCCGATCCGAGTATTACTACTGTTGGCGGTGGTATCCTTATTGCCGTTAAATCTTGTTTTGTGACTTCACTAGTCAGTGTTCCTGTTTGTTTGAACGAAGAGTTTTTATGTGTGAAGATGGATCTTCAAGGAAAACATATCTACTTCGTCACTATGTACATTGTTCCTGGAAGCTCAGTTAATACCTACAACGAAGCCTTCACCTTTTTAAATTACATATTTGATCTGATGAACTACAATGACGACATAATATGCCTTGGAGATTTTAATTTAACCAATGTGTCTTGGAAACGATGTCCTGATACTAACACTATGGTGCCAACAGGAAACCTTTCAGTAGATGACTCGCAGACTCTGGATAATATTACGTCGCTTGGTCTGCATCAGATAAATAACATACCAAACTCAAATGCTAAGATCCTTGACTTGATTTTCACAACAATTGATGCCGACATTTCACTGGACAAAACGATTGACCCTCTGGTAAAAGAGGACTCTCATCATCCAGCACTCATCATAACTGTTCAAAACTTTGTAAGGAGTAATAATCAAGATTCT
Organism: Platycheirus albimanus; assembly: GCA_916050605.2. Classification (NCBI taxonomy): domain Eukaryota; kingdom Metazoa; phylum Arthropoda; class Insecta; order Diptera; family Syrphidae; genus Platycheirus; species Platycheirus albimanus. The sequence continues at coordinate 169,703,602 of OU696696.1, read as the reverse complement.
GACAATGTTTTTAAATTTAACTTTAAAAAAACTGATTACATTAAATTGAATAGTTTGCTATCTTTAATTGATTGGTCCTGCCTTTATTCTTGTTCAGATATTAATTCTATGGTTTTAAAATTTTATGACAAAATATTTGATTGTTTTTTGGCATCTATTCCCCTTATATCTAATAAATCTAAATCACTTGCTCCAAGTTGGTATGATAGTGAAGTGCGGAGATTAAAAAACTACAGAAATAAGTTATGGTTTAAATACAAACAAACTGGCTTAGATTCCGATTTTATTAGTTACTGTGAGGCCAGAAATATTTTCAACAGAGAGTCAAGTATTAAGTATCTTAATTACATACAAAATGTTCAGAGCAATTTAAAAATGGATCCTAAATCCTTTTGGAATTTTATTAATAGCAAACGTAAATGTACTCCATATCCGTCCGTTTTTAAACATAACAATATTTCAGTCCACGATCCACATATCATTACACAACTATTTTCTGACTTTTTTCAAAGCGCATTCATCTGTGATTCTTCCAACTGTGATAACTATTCGAACTGTGATAATCTAAACTGTGATAATCTTGACGAAAATGATCAACTATTTGGTCATTTGAAATCGTATTCGCACTTGACTGATATAAATTTTCATATAACTGGCGGTGATATTTCGAAATTTATATCTAATTTGGAAGATAATGACACATCTGGCCCTGATGGAGTGCCAGCTTCAGTTCTAAAAAAGTGTGTTAGTCATTTGTCCTTTCCACTTGCTGTTCTCTTCAACTGTTCACTGTCTACGTGTAAGTTTCCTCATGCATGGAAACAATCTTTTATTATTCCTCTACATAAAAAAGGTAAAAAGGATCAAATTGGAAACTATCGACCAATAGCTAAACTGTCTGCTATTCCGAAACTTTTTGAAGCAATGGTCTGCAAAACATTGAGTTTTTACACAAAATCAATAATTGTTCCTAACCAACATGGTTTTTCAAAGGGCCGTTCGACTGTCACTCTTCTCATTGAGTTAGCGGAGTCCTGTATTGATTCTTTCAAAAATAAGAAGCAAATGGATTGTGTTCTTACTGATTTCAGCAAGGCATTCGACAAGCTTTCACATACAGTTCTGCTTCAGAAAATGAGCAAGCTGGGCTTTAGCATGAACTTCATTGCTTGGCTCAAATCCTATTTACTTGATAGGTCCTATACTGTGAATTTTAACGGCTACCATTCAAAATCTTTTGTGGTTAATTCTGGAGTACCCCAGGGTAGCCATTTGGGTCCAGTTCTTTTTATATTATTTATAAATGACCTCCCATCAGTTTTAAGGCACTCAAACTGCCTCATATATGCCGACGATGTTAACATTTTTAAAACTATTTCTTGTAAACTTGACTGTCATAAGCTTCAAACGGATTTGAATGCTTTCTACAATTGGTGTGTACGAAATTGTTTGTTGTTAAATATCGACAAGTGTAAGATTATAAATTTTACTAGAAAACTATCTGTTTTGTCTTTTGAGTACAGTTTCAATGGCGTAAATCTGTTAAATGTAAGTGAGGTATCTATCCTTGGTGTCTTGTTTGATAAAAAACTCGAATTTACGCAACATATTAATGCCACATGCATTAAGGCAAATTCAGTATTAGGTTGGATTAAACGGGAATCACGTCAGTTTTCTGACCCTTATGTCATCAAACAATTGTTTACCTCATTTGTCAGACCTATTATAGAGTATGCTTGCCAGGTATGGACCCCTTATTACAGTTGCCACAAAATACGAATAGAACGAATACAAAAAAGGTTCTTAAAATTTGCCCTCAGAGGCCTAGGCTGGCAGAGCCCATTAAATCTTCCTTCGTACATTAGCCGTCTAAAACTCATAGACCTACCCAGCCTGGAGAGCAGACGTTCTTATTTATGTTTTGCTTTTATTGTTAATCTTATTAATGGTAATATTGATGCTTTGAATCTTCTGTCTCGCGTTAGTTTTAATGTTCCCAACCGTAATCTAAGAGGTCTACCTGACCCAATTTATATAACGCACTATCGTTCCAACTACGAAAGGTCTTCGCCCTTAAATAATATGTTCAGTTTATATAACGTAAATAATAACTTATTAATTCATTTTCCCGATGTAACAAATATTGGTTTTAAACGATTATTTTATAACTTATAATATGATAAAATTATTGTACGCTAGACATTTAGCTTGATTTCAATAAATAATAAGAAATCGTATGATAAGCTCGTTAAATTGCGATTTAAACAGCATTGTAAATAGGGGTACTAGAAATCGTGTGGAGTTTAATGCGTCAAAAACTCAATGCTATCTTTTGTCGTTGAAGCTAAACATACCCCCTTTGCCATTATCCATGAATGGTACTTGCATCGAGGAGTCCGAAAAGCTATCAGTACTCGGTATTTGTATCAGTGACAATCTTCGTTGGAATTATCATATACTTGAGGATTACAGTCCACTGAGCGAATATGTGAATAATTTATGGAAGATGTTTCACATTTGGGTAGACACAACAGATAACGTGCGACTGAGAGAGCGCATATGAAGTAAACACAGAGCGAAGAAACCGCAATGACCATGCCAGGCTAGCGAGCGCCATGATCAACAACAACAAGTAAGTTATTACACATACACGAGCGACAAAACCACTGTGCGAAGAAAACAAAAATCAGCCACAGCGCACTGACTACTGAAGAGCGACGGCAACAGCGACTGCGCGACATCTGCTTGGTTTGGACGAACGCAATGGAATGAAGGAAGCCGTCCCTATTGTACGCAGAGCGAACAGGAGAGAATGAAGGAAGCCGACCCTTTTTCATAGCAGACGCAGCTGCAACTTTTCAACTTTGTAAAATTGTAAGACATTTGTAGGAACATTATGATTAAATAAAACATTTTTGGTCACTTCTGATCTGAGCGTTGATGTGAGAATTTTTTTTTATTTAACATCGGGAGCATTTGTGGTGCGTGCGAGCCGAATAAGAATCAAAATTTAAAGTGTTGAGAGCGATTTTATATTCGAAGATTTAGTGAGCGAGCATACAAATTGGAAGACTTAAGATGAATACAAATGAGCGCCGTACATTAGTGAACACAGTGGATCGTGTGGAGCGTTTCACGAATGGATTAGAATTTAAGCGACGCGCCCGGCCCTACAACAAAGGCAGGAATACTTAGAAACGGCGTTTGGGCGATACATGGAGGAACACCAGAAGGTGGTTACTAGGGTGTTCGATAAAGCAACCTTCCAGCTTGAGGATTCCTTTTTCGCCCAAATGGAAGAAATATACCTGAGAGTGAAAGGGCGATTTGCGGAGCGATACTGAGAGCTCGATGATGAGGAGGAATTGAGAGCGATGGCCAGGGCGGCGGGGGAGAAATCAGAGAATCAGAGGCTAAAAAACTAGGAAACTGCAACAATGCATCTGACTTTTGGAAATTGGCGAACAAGTTGAAAGGAACGAAGACGAAGATTAACAGTGACCTTGGAGTTGAAACTCTCAAAAGACAGTTTCAAAATCTCTTAAGCCCATCACTTAATAATGAATTATACTTTCTGTTTGCTAGACCAAACCATGTTAATGAAACTTTAGACAATCCAGTCTCTGTTTTTCTGTTTTAGAAGTTATGGAAATCTTAGAGAAAGCTAAAGATCTAAAAGCACCAGGATTAGACCGAATACCCATGGAATTTTATAAGTACTGCTCTGACGACTTCAAGGTCACCCTTACAGAGACAATTTAATAAATTTTTTGAAACTGGAATCGTACCGGATGGATTTAAACAAGCAATAATTTATCCAGTTTTTAAGAAAGGTGACTGGAGATCCAGCTAATTATAGGGGACTTTCGCTTTTGAATTCATCAGCAAAAGTTTTTACAAGTATTCTTCAAAGGCGATTAGAACGATGGATAAGCGAAAACAATCTTTTGAAAGAATCCCAAGCTAGCTTTCGCCCATTCTATGCTACAGCTGATCATATATTCTTATTGCACAGCATAGCAGAATCCTACACTGAAAAGAAGAAAAAATCATATGCCTTTTTCATCGACTTTAAAGCCGCTTTTGACACCATCGACCGTAAAAAACTTATAAACTAAACAACTATGGGCTATCTACTAAATTCGGTACAGTTCTAGAAAACTTATACGATGAAACAAAATCAGCAGTATGGAGCGCTGACGACTTTTCAGAGGGGATTACAACAAAAGCAGGATTGAGACAAGGATGTAATACAAGTCCACCACTATTTGCCTTGTATATTGAAGACATCATTGATAATCTTCCGGGTGGAATACCCTTCGCAGGAATGCATATCAAAGCCCTTCTGTATGTTGATGATATCGTCATTTCGGCTAAATCACCTGAGTCTAAGCAGATGATGATAAACCGAGTTGCGGAATACTGCGATCTTTGGAACCTTGAGCTAAACTTAAGCAAATCTAAGATTATGATATTCAAAAGAGGGGGAGGGAGAACGTCGAACTCTGAGAAATGGATGTTTAAGAGAGAACCAATTGAAGTAGTCAATCAATACAAATACCTAGGAATGACACTCACTCCTAATACAAAAATGGATACTCATTTAACTGAAAAACTAACTCAAGCTAAGTGTGCAATCAGCTTAACATGGAGAAACTGCTTCCAATGTGATATCTCTCATAGCGCCAAATATCCCATCTTCGAAGCAGTAGCAAAATCAATTTTGTTTTACGGTGCCCAAGCATGGGGTCACATACACTATGATACGATCGAAAAACTATTAAGATAATCTTCGAAGAACCTTTCTACTACCTGGATACTCCCCAAATTACATATATGCTGATGATTGAAACGGGAATGTCAGCTTAATTTATACAAACTCTAAAGCTCAACATAAACTATACAGGGTGATTCAGGAGCGTTGTGCCAAAAAGCTAGAGCGTGTAGGTTGAGTTGAGACAAGAAAAAAATCGTATGGGAGGGGGGGTCTATTCCCCTCCGTTTAGCCAGGAGGGGCAATTTTCTGAAAAATTGACTTATTTTGTTAAAAATAATATTAAATATCAACGGCTTCGTTTACAACACTGTGTTATACCTCTTTGGAAAGCCAAAAACTTTTTCTTTAATTTCGTTTTTAAATTAAATTGTTTTAACTAATAGTTCAAAAAACATAAATTTTCAAACTCAAAATTTGGAAAAAAAATTTGAAAAAATAATTTTAAAACTAATTTTTTTCAAAATTTTACGTAATTAAGTATAATATTTGTTCTCACAATTCAACGCTCTTATTAATCTTTAATCCAACACTGAAAACCGTATGGCTCTACGACTTTTTGTTGCCAAGGTATTCAAAAATAACCGCACCTACTTCTTCACAAAAACAAGAAAACCTAGCCTTACGGGATGGCACAAGTGATCATTTAGCCAATTTTTTCGTGTTTTTGTGAAGAAGTAGGTTCGGTTATTTTTGAATACCTTGATAACAAAAAACCGTAGAGCCATACGGTTCAGTGTTGGATTAAGGATTAATAAGAGCGTTGAATTCTGAGAACAAAAATTATACTTAATTACGTAAAATTTTGAAAAAAATTAGTTTAAAAATTATTTTTCCAAATTTTTTTTTCAAAATTTTGAGTTTGAAAATTTATGTTTTTTGAACTATTCCTTAAAACAATTTAATTTAAAAACAAAATGAAAGAAGTAGTTTTTGGCTTTCCAAAAAGGTATAACACGGTGCTGCAAACGAAGCCGTTGATTTTTAATATTTTTTTTTACAAAATAAGTCAATTTTTCAGAAAATTGCCCCTCCCGGCTAAACGGAGGGGAATAGACCCCCCCTCCCATACGATTTTTTTCTTGTCTCAACTCAACCTACACGCTCTAGCTTTTTGGCACAACGCTCCTGAATCACCCTGTATAATCAAGGCAATCAATTTGAACCAGAAAGACTACCCCGAAAACTTGTAGCCTTTGCAGTCACCAGTAAAACTCTATGGTATAAGGACATCATGGATCTAGCGGAAAGCTACAATTATACTCTTCGACTGAACTGGGATACAAGAGCCGAGTGGAAAGGAATTTTGAACAATTTTATTGAGCATATTGACACAAGTATGAGAGTTAAATGGAGAGAGGATGCAAAAGCTTCTACTCACAGAGAAATCTACAGTACCTTGGAATTTAATTTGGACTCCAATAACTACTTTAAGGATTGTTACAGCACCAGACAAATTTCAAATATTTTTAGAGCAAGGGGCGAGCTGCTCTCATTAAACTTCATACCCCATAGAAGTGATCTCCCCCTGTTTTGCTCAATATGCGACATGATGCAGCGAGAGCATTTTGTGCATTTCTTAGGAGTATGCCCAGCTTTCAAAGATATAAGAAGATGCTGCTTTGGGAAAGCTATTTTGACGGATGGAGAAGTGGAAAATGCTTTAAATGGAACTGATTGGGATGCTATCGACTCATATTGTAAAATTGCAATAAATTACAGAAGAAGAATAATAGATGAAGACTTTTGAGCTAATTCCATCATTACGTAATATCAGGGTTGAAAACGTATACATCTTTAAAATTAAGCTTTAAGAAAAACGATGTCACGAATAGTTTTAAAGAAAATATGCAACCTTTTTCTTTTATTTTTTTTTTTAAGAAAAATTATAAAAATATAACGTTAATGTACTCAATCAATTGATAGTTCTTGGCAGACGGCTTTAAGCTATGTCCTTAAGATAGATAAGATTTATATGTAAAAATACAAATCTTGAATGTTAATAAACCTATATTTGAATTGAAAAAAAAAATTGAAAAAAATAATTGTTTTTTCGGAAAAACTATTGTTTTTTTTCTCTTGCTGTGGGGCGACAGGACACATTTGGAAGATTTTTGGAGATTATTTTTTTTACTTTTTATATAAACAAGAATTCGATTTCTTTTAAGCGTCAGGAATTTGTGGATTTTGTAGTGCGTAGCCAATTTACGAGTAGTTTCTCTTTACAAGAGTATTTTGAATTTTGAGCGAATACAAGTTACAATAGCAATTGTATTGCACATTCTACCTTAAGGTACGGACGGTACTCCAATGGATGTGGAAGGAAAACAACAAGACGAAGAGCAATATAACCAGCTAGCAAAAGAAGTTGAGGGTTCTTACCTAGAAGCGATGGAGTTATTGGTGACGCGACTAACAGAGTTGGAGTTGATGCAACAGAGCGAAGAGCGTGAGCGTACCTAAAGACCAGTGGAAACACTTGGGCCACCAGTAGAAGTGAGCGTTGAACAGGAACAAAGCCAGCCGGCTGCAATAACGAACAGCATAATAACACCGGCCATGTCACCGCGCATATTTGCAGCGGCACCGGCGGAAATTCGTTTAGAGCGCATATCCCCAGGCATTTTCAACGGAGAATATTCCAAATGGAGCGAATGTCGAGCGATGTACGATAGCTTGGTCCATAAAAATATGGCCTTATCAGATACACAAAAAATTCATTATCTGAAGAAAGCGTTATTTGGGGCGGCAGAAAGAGTTCTTTGTGGTTGGCGAACCATTGGAGAAAACTATCAAGCGGCATATGATCAACTGGTAGAGGTCTACGAGAATCATTATCGAATCATCATGGCACATCTAGGTGAGCTAATGAAAAATTGAGAAGAGTGCGAAAGAAACATACGAATCATTGAGGAAACTGATTGATACAACTAATCGTGTAATTCGACAATTAGCGGTGGTGGGCTGCCCCGTTACAGAATGGAACCATGTGTTTGCGCACATATTAATAACTCGGATGGCTCCACGTACGCTTGAGATGTGGGAGACGAGTCACGATTTGCACGAAGTGCCTAAGGCGAGCGATGTATAAAAATTCCTAGAGTGACGAGTGAGAGGTACGGCGAATCTGTTTCAAAGTCAGAATCAGCAGCTGCAATCAGAGCGATAGCAGACATCGAGAGCGTATGAAAAACTGCCTAGCAGTACAATGGCGACATCAAGCCAGTTTAATCAAAAACAGAATGCGATATCACCAGGATAAAGAATTTAATTGATATGCTTTCATTGCAAGGGAAGGCATACACTTTACAAATGCGATGCGTTTAAGAAAATGAGCATAAATGAGCGGCGTGAGCGTGTGAGGAATTTACAATGGTGCTACAATTGTTTAATGCTGAATCATCGATTGGGATCTTTGAGCTGTAAGGGAGGACCTTGTAGAAGATGCCCACATGAGCGACATAAAAGTTTGTTGTGCAACAAATCGTCCATGAATAGCGCCGTGGGTGTTTTAAGTAATCGACGAGAAGGTGTTCAGTTAAACGTAGCGGCTCCATCGTATCAATCGGCTACAGCCTCACAAAAAACACCAGCGCGTCAGAATTTTCAGTAGAGCAGCATAACCAGTGCGGACGATGAAATTCAAAAGAGAGCGTTTTTCGGTGCAGATTATTGGGATCTCAGGCAAGAATTGGTGCAATGGAGGTTTGATTTACGCATTAATCAAGCCTTGGTTTAATTCGACAAACGAACAATGGACAGATTTGGTCATTCCATTATTGATCGTAGAGAGCATACCCCAGCCAAAAGGGTTATTGAGCATACACAAGATACCAGAATTTGAGGGCATTATTCTGGCAGGCTCAGAATTCGACAGAGCTATGCCAGTAAACCTGTTACTAGGAGTTTCGATTTGGGCAAAAGTAATTAGAGGCCACATCATTCAATGCCAGAGCGGGCTAGTGGCACAATCATCGTTGTTCGGTTACATTATCTTCGGTGCGGTAACCATGGGCGACACAAATTTAAAGAAAACTCATTCACTAATGATGAGCATGGGCGAAGAAGAAATTGACACTATCGATCAGTTAATCCATCGAGCAACGAGATTCCTCTTCCAAGGATCTAACACCGTTGGAAGAAAGTGCAGAGCGACAATATGCGAATTCAGTGGGGCGTAACAACGAGGGAGGATTTATAGTGCGAATTCCATGGATGGATGACGACAAGGAACTAGGAGATTTAAGAAGGATTGCGTTTCACCGATTGACGCAACCAGAGCGGCGACTGGCTAAGGATTCAGAGGTAAGAGAGAAGTACAACGAATTTATGAGCGAGTACTTGGAATTGGGACATATGCGTAGAGCTGTTGGGCAAGAATTAGTGGGTGTATACTACATTCCACACCATGCTGTGATTAAGAAGTTTAGAGTTGTGTTTGACGCCAGCTGCTTCACAACGAACGGGCGTTCTGTAAACGACATCCAGTTAGCAGGAGCGAATCTTCAAGAGCATCTTGATGAAATTATTATGCGTTTTCGATTTCATCGATTTGTGTTGGCGACAGATGTGCGTAAAATGTTCAGACAATTTCTTATTCATCCTGAGGATGTGAAATACCAGAAGATCTTATGGCGTTTCAACGAGATGGAGCGGCCTATAGATTATGTGCTACTGACGGTGACATACGGTGAAAAGTCAAGTCCGTTTTTGGCCATTCGGACTATGATAGAAATAGCCACGAGATACAAGCATAAGTATCTGTTGGCATCGAGAGCAACGGTGCGTGAGAGTTATGTAGACGACTATTTTTCTGGTGCAGATAACATACAAGAGGCGCTGCAACTGTATCACGAATTGAGCGACATGCTAGGCCAAGCTGGTCTTGAGCTAAGTAAATGGCGAAGAAATTCGATAGAGCTGAATGAACACATTCAACAGGAAACCTCAGACGTGAGTAACTTGGTTGAATTAAACGATGAATATAAGTAAATAAAAGATGTTTCATCTTTCTTTTTGAGTTAACAACTGACTAATTGCGTTTATTTATTTTAACTTAATGCTATATTTGCTTACAAATCAATTTTACTTTTTGTTATTATTGGAATTTGTTTTTGATTATTAATTACAAATTAAAGTAAATACGTGCTGATGCTGACTAAGATAATGAAGGGAAGTGTGCAGGAAATGAAGCGTTGGGTGCTAAGGGTAATGCGCTTCGGTATAGGAATGCGCTTAGTTAGGAATATGGAATATGGGAATCTTTTAGGAAAGGTATATGAAAGGTATATTTTTTGGCTTAAGTTTGGCGTATAGTAGCACAAGTATTATTGTTACAAGTATTCCTGTGACGCCGCCGCCGTACCACGTCCATTTGGTTGTCCCAAGTGTAGCTTTGAATTCCTTAATTTGTTGGTTATTAACGAAGTGCAACTTATGTAAGTACGGTAGGGAATTTTTTTCATTGAAGGCGGATTCGTTCAAAACTGTTATTTTTGGTGCTGGAAGGTGATTTGTGATTAATGGCTTATCTGTACTATATTCTCCACCATTAATTTTAATTTTTGTTTCATAAGTTATTAAGAAGGAACCATTAAGGACTATTCGCTGGTCTCTTTCCTCAATTGTTATGTTCTTGTCCCTGGCGATGATAAATCCATCTGTGACGACTTCTATTTTTTGTATGTGATCGGCGTGAGTAGTTGGGCATTGTGCCGTAATATTCCAAATGGAGCGAATGTCGAGCGATGTACGATAGCTTGGTCCATAAAAATATGGCCTTATCAGATACACAAAAAATTCATTATCTGAAGAAAGCGTTATTTGGGGCGGCAGAAAGAGTTCTTTGTGGTTGGCGAACCATTGGAGAAAACTATCAAGCGGCATATGATCAACTGGTAGAGGTCTACGAGAATCATTATCGAATCATCATGGCACATCTAGGTGAGCTAATGAAAAATTGAGAAGAGTGCGAAAGAAACATACGAATCATTGAGGAAACTGATTGATACAACTAATCGTGTAATTCGACAATTAGCGGTGGTGGGCTGCCCCGTTACAGAATGGAACCATGTGTTTGCGCACATATTAATAACTCGGATGGCTCCACGTACGCTTGAGATGTGGGAGACGAGTCACGATTTGCACGAAGTGCCTAAGGCGAGCGATGTATAAAAATTCCTAGAGTGACGAGTGAGAGGTACGGCGAATCTGTTTCAAAGTCAGAATCAGCAGCTGCAATCAGAGCGATAGCAGACATCGAGAGCGTATGAAAAACTGCCTAGCAGTACAATGGCGACATCAAGCCAGTTTAATCAAAAACAGAATGCGATATCACCAGGATAAAGAATTTAATTGATATGCTTTCATTGCAAGGGAAGGCATACACTTTACAAATGCGATGCGTTTAAGAAAATGAGCATAAATGAGCGGCGTGAGCGTGTGAGGAATTTACAATGGTGCTACAATTGTTTAATGCTGAATCATCGATTGGGATCTTTGAGCTGTAAGGGAGGACCTTGTAGAAGATGCCCACATGAGCGACATAAAAGTTTGTTGTGCAACAAATCGTCCATGAATAGCGCCGTGGGTGTTTTAAGTAATCGACGAGAAGGTGTTCAGTTAAACGTAGCGGCTCCATCGTATCAATCGGCTACAGCCTCACAAAAAACACCAGCGCGTCAGAATTTTCTGTAGAGCAGCATAACCAGTGCGGACGATGAAATTCAAAAGAGAGCGTTTTTCGGTGCAGATTATTGGGATCTCAGGCAAGAATTGGTGCAATGGAGGTTTGATTTACGCATTAATCAAGCCTTGGTTTAATTCGACAAACGAACAATGGACAGATTTGGTCATTCCATTATTGATCGTAGAGAGCATACCCCAGCCAAAAGGGTTATTGAGCATACACAAGATACCAGAATTTGAGGGCATTATTCTGGCAGGCTCAGAATTCGACAGAGCTATGCCAGTAAACCTGTTACTAGGAGTTTCGATTTGGGCAAAAGTAATTAGAGGCCACATCATTCAATGCCAGAGCGGGCTAGTGGCACAATCGTCGTTGTTCGGTTACATTATCTTCGGTGCGGTAACCATGGGCGACACAAATTTAAAGAAAACTCATTCACTAATGATGAGCATGGGCGAAGAAGAAATTGACACTATCGATCAGTTAATCCATCGAGCAACGAGATTCCTCTTCCAAGGATCTAACACCGTTGGAAGAAAGTGCAGAGCGACAATATGCGAATTCAGTGGGGCGTAACAACGAGGGAGGATTTATAGTGCGAATTCCATGGATGGATGACGACAAGGAACTAGGAGATTTAAGAAGGATTGCGTTTCACCGATTGACGCAACCAGAGCGGCGACTGGCTAAGGATTCAGAGGTAAGAGAGAAGTACAACGAATTTATGAGCGAGTACTTGGAATTGGGACATATGCGTAGAGCGGTTGGGCAAGAATTAGTGGGTGTATACTACATTCCACACCATGCTGTGATTAAGAAGTTTAGAGTTGTGTTTGACGCCAGCTGCTTCACAACGAACGGGCGTTCTGTAAACGACATCCAGTTAGCAGGAGCGAATCTTCAAGAGCATCTTGATGAAATTATTATGCGTTTTCGATTTCATCGATTTGTGTTGGCGACAGATGTGCGTAAAATGTTCAGACAATTTCTTATTCATCCTGAGGATGTGAAATACCAGAAGATCTTATGGCGTTTCAACGAGATGGAGCGGCCTATAGATTATGTGCTACTGACGGTGACATACGGTGAAAAGTCAAGTCCGTTTTTGGCCATTCGGACTATGATAGAAATAGCCACGAGATACAAGCATAAGTATCTGTTGGCATCGAGAGCAACGGTGCATGAGAGTTATGTAGACGACTATTTTTCTGGTGCAGATAACATACAAGAGGCGCTGCAACTGTATCACGAATTGAGCGACATGCTAGGCCAAGCTGGTCTTGAGCTAAGTAAATGGCGAAGAAATTCGATAGAGCTGAATGAACACATTCAACAGGAAACCTCAGACGTGAGTAACTTGGTTGAATTAAACGATGAATATAAGTAAATAAAAGATGTTTCATCTTTCTTTTTGAGTTAACAACTGACTAATTGCGTTTATTTATTTTAACTTAATGCTATATTTGCTTACAAATCAATTTTACTTTTTGTTATTATTGGAATTTGTTTTTGATTATTAATTACAAATTAAAGTAAATACGTGCTGATGCTGACTAAGATAATGAAGGGAAGTGTGCAGGAAATGAAGCGTTGGGTGCTAAGGGTAATGCGCTTCGGTATAGGAATGCGCTTAGTTAGGAATATGGAATATGGGAATCTTTTAGGAAAGGTATATGAAAGGTATATTTTTTGGCTTAAGTTTGGCGTATAGTAGCACAAGTATTATTGTTACAAGTATTCCTGTGACGCCGCCGCCGTACCACGTCCATTTGGTTGTCCCAAGTGTAGCTTTGAATTCCTTAATTTGTTGGTTATTAACGAAGTGCAACTTATGTAAGTACGGTAGGGAATTTTTTTCATTGAAGGCGGATTCGTTCAAAACTGTTATTTTTGGTGCTGGAAGGTGATTTGTGATTAATGGCTTATCTGTACTATATTCTCCACCATTAATTTTAATTTTTGTTTCATAAGTTATTAAGAAGGAACCATTAAGGACTATTCGCTGGTCTCTTTCCTCAATTGTTATGTTCTTGTCCCTGGCGATGATAAATCCATCTGTGACGACTTCTATTTTTTGTATGTGATCGGCGTGAGTAGTTGGGCATTGTGCCGTGTTATTATTAAGGAGGTGAGAAAGGCAGGAATTTTGGTGATCTATTTTGCAGTAGGAGTAGATGGGAGCTTTATTACATGTACTTAAAGGATAGTTTATTTTTTTACAATTTGCTGACCTGTTGGAACTTAAATCTGGAATTTTATTTATTTTTATTTATTTATTTCATTTCAAAAAAAGGCAGTACAAAAAGAATTGAATTCTTATTATTAGTACTTAAAACTATATTTAATTATAAGAGGTCAAGAGCGCAAATATTTTTTAATATAATGCAGATTAAAGTATGTAAGTTAATTAGGTTAGGAGGATAGGTACTAAGGAAGAAAAATGGGACGAAAAAGGGAAAAGAAAGAAGAAATAGAAGAGAAAGAAAGAAAAATGACCTAGAAGTTTCTCTAAAACAAGGTACCATTAGTATTGGGGGTCTTAACATACTCATATAGAGATTTCCTAAAAGTTTGATGGGTAATACAATTACGGATAGATAAGGGTAACGAATTCCATAGCCTTATGGAATGAAAGAAAAACAACCTCTTGCTTTCCAAATAGTTAAAGGCAGGTAAAATTATATTACTCGTTCTACTGGATGCTGCAAAATTTATCTTTTCAAAAAGGTACGATGGCTCTCTACTTCTTATCACATTGAAAAGTAGGATACAGCTTCTACAATTTAGAAACTCTTGAAGTGACAATCCCAAGATTTGTTTGCCAAACATAGATACATGATCAAAACGGCGTAAATTAAACACATAGCGCACAATTGTATTGTAAGCCACTTGCAACTTTCTCATCGAAACTGAATCGAGACAACTGTAGACTGAAGAACTATAACTGATTATAGGAATTAACAAAGTTTTTGCAAGTCTCATTCTAGTGGCTTGAGGCGTAAACTTTGCCGAGACGTAGAGCTGCCTTACACTACCATAAATTGATTTAGTGATGGAATTCACATTATCAGCAGCAGAGAGCTGAGAGTTTAAGTAAAAACCGAGGCTCTTTGTTGTCATAAATGACTGGCAAGATTTAAAAATATTGACAAATTTCTTGAACCTTAGGTGTTTTGATTAAGTATACCAGAGTATCGTTTTGGTAATACATTTTAACATCAGCAACATTTAACAAATCACTTATTTCAGTTACAATATTTTCTTTCATTTTAATTAGTTCTATTTCTTCTATACTTAAAACTAAAGGATTTACAATATTATTTTTAGCCAATATAAAGAAGTAGATATTATTGCTTAAGTTATTTATTATTATTCTATTTCTTCTAGACATTGTCGAAGTTAGTTTTCCATAACTATCAGCCGTTCCTTGTTTACTTAGAGCGTTAATATTTAGAATATTAATCGTGTCGGTAATTTCATCTAATTTATTTTGAATTTGGGTGTTAATATCGATTTGCCTGTTAGTACTCCTAGTCAATTCATCTTCCTGTATTTTTAGCATTTCCATATCTTGGTGATCGGGTGTCCCTGCGATAAATTTTATTGCGGAACCTATGAAATCTATGGATCGTCTTTTTCTAATTGGAGATTTAAGCAATCTTAACAAACGTTCCAATTCATCTTTGTCTTGTAGGAGTACTTCTTTGCATCTTTCATCCTTGATACGGTTTAACATATTTGTATTTTCAGACAAAATCGTTTCAATGGCAGAAAAATTCGTAGTGTGTTTTAGGTAAAAATAATCTTGATAGATAGCAACTTCACCTGCTGGTATGGGGATATAGAGGGCTGCAGAATAGTCTATAATATTTGCAGTTCCTAGCCATATTAGGGTTAATCTGGAAGTAGAGTATCATCATTTAAAATTATTTTTGTGAGCTTGTCTGCCTTGGATTATAATAACGATCCCTAAATCATTTGAACTGTTTTCTGATTATATGATTTAGATAGTTAATTTCCAATTCTTTTATTGGTTTTTAAGTATACCTTATCACCTGGGTTAAATTCCTTGGGTGTAGTATTATTATTGTGAAATTCTAGATCTTTGATTTGTTTGATTTTAAGTTTGGAAATTATTTCGTTTCTCATTTGCTTAGAAATATCGTGAAATATTTCCGAAAGGTTATAACCTGTAACTGAGTGAATTGAGTTATTATATTTAAAGGTTGATAGTAGCATTAACTCGACAACATCTGTGGTAGTCTCTTTTGTACATCTAGCTTTTCTGCAAGAGTGGAGTGAAATCTTTCCACTTGTCCATTGCTTTGACTATGAAGTGCTGGTACGGAATGTGTTGAAATATTAAACTCATTTTTTAATAATGCTTGAGTTGAAAATGATGTAAAAGCACCTTCATTGTCTATAACTACTATTTTGGGATTTTGGAATTGGGAAATGATTTCAATCAATGGAATTTCGATATCTAGAGAATTTCTTGAAGGAATATGTTTTATGATAGCAAATTTTTAAAATTTGTCCATACAAGTTATAAAATATTTCTTACTAGTATTGTAAATATCCAAGTGCAGAATTTCTCCTACCTACGTGGGAATTGGTGTTGCACCGATTGGATGTTGTGTTGGTCTGCGCTGGTATTTTCTTTACAAATTTTACACTTAGAAGCGTATGTATTACATAGTTTCCTAAGATTTGGGAAATAATATTCAGCGATAAGTTGTCTAAAATTTTCCTGTGGCCCCCTATGTGCTCTGTTTTGCTCATTTACGATCAGTTCTTCTTGGTCATTTATGTTAAACACATCTTGAACAAGTTTTTTTGCATATTTCATTTTTACATTGGGAAATGCAATCATTAGATCGTTTTGGACTTTTCCTAAAGTTTCAAGGGTGCAATAGATTCCATTGACTACTTCAGTATGAAGAATATGACGCATTAATTCAATAAGTTCTGCAATAGTTGTAAATGTTATAACATGTCTAACCTGCTTTTTGCAAAGAATCTTTACTTTTTTGCTTTTCTCAGAAGGTTGACTAATAAATATTTGATTCTTGAAGCAATTGATAGGATTTTCTACTGAGGGTATAACTTTAGTTAATGATTCCTCGCTGTGAACAGTTTGTCCTGAGGCAGAGAGCGTGTTTATATGCTGTCGAGATAGTGCGTCTGCTACCTTGTTTTCCTTACCAGGTTTATAGTGAAAGGTTGGAGAATATTCTTCTATGAATGCTCTCCATCTTTTCAGTTTGGTATTAGGACTTTTTTCGGATATCGCAAAAGTGAGTGGTTGATGGTCTGTATAGATATGAACATCGGGCGTCCCGTAAAGTTTTGCAATGCCCAAACTATCGCAAGCATTTCACGTTCATTGTTTGAAAACGCCTCTTCGGATTTGCTCAAAGTTCGAGATATCATTGTAATGGGTCTTCCGCCTTGAGAGAGAACTGCGCCAATTGCCTGCGATGACGCGTTTGTAGTCAAATCCAAAGGCTTTCGGAAATCAGGATAAAATAGTAATACATCTTCTGATGCTAAAATGTTCTTTATTCTGTTAAAAGCACATATAGCTTCTGAATTCAAGTGATTTTTTTTGTTTTTAGACTTATTTTCCCCTATGTGTTCGTTTTCTCCTCTAAGGTATTCAGTCAAAGGTTTAGTTATCTGGGCATAGTCTTTCACAAATTGGCGGTAATAGCCGGAAAGTCCTAGAAAAGATCTTAAAGCACGAAGTGTCTTAGGCACTTCGAAACCAACAATGTCCCTTACCTTATTAGGGCTGGTCTTAATACCTTCTCCAGAAACAAGACATCCTAGAAATTCGACTTCATGTTTGAAAAATTTACATTTTTCGGGAGATATTCTCAAGTTCGCGTTAAAGAGTTTAGAAAATACTATTCTTATGTCCTCTAAATGCTCATTTTCGGCTTGCGAAAATATTATTACGTCGTCTATATAGACGTGACAACGCTTTCCAATGTCGCTTCTGAGAATGTTATCGATTGCTCGTTGAAAGATGCTGGGAGCGTTCTTCAAGCCAAAGGGCAATCTGCAAAACTCATACTTTCCGTTATTTACGGAAAAAGTTGTTTTTTCACGGTCCTTTTCTTCTAAAAGAATTTGATGGAAACCGGATTTTAGATCTACTATTGAATAAAATTTACCTTGTCCCACATTCGATAAGATGACAGAACTCTCGGGAATGGGATACCGATCCGGGATAGTGCGTTCATTCAGCTTTCTGTAGTCAAACACTAGCCTAGATTTGGGAGTACCGTCTTTGTTCTTACCTTTTTTCCCTAATACCAATATGGGTGTGTTGTATGGGGAGTGTGATGGTCGTATTATTCCATCATGAAGCATTCTTTGTAATTCTTTGTTAACAAAGGGGACAGCCGCCATGTTGTATGGTCTTGGTTTTGAATAAATAGGTTCTAAATCTAGCGTTCTAATGCTAGCTTTTACGTTTGTGTTGAAAGGCAAACTTTCATCGGTCTGAGCGAAAACTTCCTTAAAGTCTTCAATTAATTTTGTTAACTCATCCCTGACGGTTTCAGGAACTGTTGTCGAATCGATTTCTAAATTATTAAACTGCTGGCATTTAAAATACTGAATTTGCATTTTGCCATTTTCGTAAATTAGTAAAGACCGTTCGGTATCAATGTGGGCTTTAATTTGCACGAGAAAATCATACCCTATTATTGCATCAAAATTTTTAATTGGGGAAGCAGGAAAAAATCTGTAGTTTCATCACAAAAATGTATTCTACATTTCTCGGTTATTGTGTTGTCACCGTTGGGACTTAACCTTAAATTAAATGGTTTGTTATTAGGGATAGCTTTTAAAAACGGTATATTTTTAATATAGTTTTTGGCTGTACCAGTGTCTATTAGAATCCTCATAACGATTTCATCATCGAGTTTCTTTTCAACATATGGTATAGCCGACTTTATTCTAAAAAATTTAGCTGATCTTCGTATTCCCCATTGAAGGTTCGATATTCGTCTTCAAATTCATATTCTGTATCGTAGTCAGGACCAGGACTACTCTTTGGTTCTTCCAACGCTACCTTATCGGAATCACGTGGGCGCTTAAAAGTCCTACTAAATTCATAGTTTTGCGGCTGTTGCCTGATGGTCTGCTTACTACTGCCCGCAGGTGTCGCTTGTTGAATCTGTGATTTTTGACTGTGTCGGACTCTAGGCGAGTTGTGGACACTCATATGATCACTGGGTGCTGCTGGTTGGTAATTTTGATTTTTCTGATAGATATTCGGGGGTGCGCTTGAGTAACTCGCCTATAGTTGGGGTTGTTCCGTAGAGGAACATTTACTGATCTGGGATTAGCATAAAGGTTGTTTTCAAAGGCTCTAACGAAGTTATACCTATATTGGTTTGCTTCAAGCTCTTGGGCCTTGGCTAATGTAGACGTCAAGTCTTCGCAACCAGCAGAGAACAAAATATTGCAAATGGGCTTATTAAGGTCTGAAATAAACACACGCAGTGCATCACCTCGGTATTTTGTTGCTAAAGAATTAATTAACTGGTTATTACCTGAATAATCCATGGAAATTTTATTAGTGATCGAAGTTAGATGCTTCTTTACTCTATCGAAGTACTCCGATATCGAGAAAGTTCCTTGGCATAAAATGCTCAACTGGTTCTCTAAAACGTGAAGTGGGCGTTTGTCAGAGTACGAATTTTCAAGACGAGCAATTATTGCGTCAATATTAAGGACCGTGTTAAAAGAAGATAAAATTAAATCAGCGGAACCGACAATTTTTAAATAATACAAAAAATAACACTAAAATAATACTTATTAGTTTCTTACAAAATAAAAACCAGCATCGCTTCCTTATGTAAGTATATCTCGATCACAGCTTAACACACCGCTTTTATTAAGAAAAAAATGTTCCGCAGAAGAAAATAAAGAGTGGTTTTTTTTTATTTATTTATACGCGTTTTTGTGTAAATTAATTGCTCTATTCTCTTTTTATGGAGATTTTCGGAGCACACAATATGTACTATGCGCCAGTGAATAAAAGATGTTTCGTCTTTCATTTTGAGTTTACAACTCATTGCGTTTATTTATTTTAACTTAATGCTATATTTGCTTACAAATCAATTTTACTTTTTGTTATTATTGGAATTGTTTTTGATTATTAATTACAAATTAAAGAAAATACGTGCTGACTAAAATAATGAAGGGAAGTGTGCAGGAAATGAAGCGTTGGGTGCTAAGGGTATAGGAATGCGCTTAGTTAGGAATATGGAATATGGGAATCTTTTAGGAAAGGTATATGAAATGAATATGGGTATGAATTGTTGTTAACTTGTACATTAATTGGTTTTTCTTTAGTAGTTAGATGAGTAACGTTATTATTATGATTCGAGTGCTTTGGTAGAATGTTTTATAGGTAAACATTCTTCATTGGATTGTTGAAGTTGCTGTAAGATCCTCATATGTTCATTTAAACTACTGTGTAGTCTTTCCACATCGGAATTACTTATTTCGTTGTTTTCTAAAAAGGTTTTTTAGTGTTTCGGACACGAATGCATTTTCAGTATCAAGTGTTATTTTCTTTGGCTTTTTCATATAAGAAAATATTTTTGTAAGAGCGTTAATAACGTCTACATACGTTTTCGTCTTAATTGGTTCTACTGCAGCAAATTTTGAAAATTTGTCTATACAGGAAAGGTATTTCTCGTTTTTATAAACAAACCATATGTCGATTAGGTAATGATCATTTGGGTTTTTGGGAGTTTCAGTGTTTTCATATGGCAACTTTATTGGATTTATTTCTGCTTTTGCCATGCATGTTGCACAATTATTTATTATTTTGTTGATGAAGGTTTTAAGGTTTGGTATATAATATTCTTCTTTCAATTCTAAATATTATTCTTCTATACCGGTATGGTTATGATTTTTTAATATTAATTCTCTTGCTTCGTATTCATTTAAGTCTTTCATCATAATCATGCTTCTTTGTAATATTTTATTACTTAGCTTATTTTCTTTTTTCCATACATTTTGGAAGTTATTAAATATTTCGTCATCTTTGACGTATATGCAATTTAGCATTGTGGTATCTACTTCCTTTATTATATTGATAAAATCGTCTTCTTTGTATTCTTTTCGTGTAAATATAATTCTTCTTTTTCCAACATGTGGATTAATAATTTCTTGAAGATCATTTTTATTGATTTCAATTACTATTTGTCGGTTAAAGAAATTAGCCGCTTTTTCACTAATAGGAATTAGATATGAATTGTCTGATTCAGCACTATGTTGAGTGGCTAGGTCATCCTGTTCTAGCGCATTTATTTTTACACGGGAAAGAGCATCAGCTACTCTATTTTCTTTTTCTGGTATATACTGTATTTCGAAGTCATATTCTTCGAGTTTTATTTTCCATCTTTGTAGTTTACTATTTGGTTCTTTTATATTTTGTAACCATACAAGAGGGCGAAGATCTGTTTATATAGTAATTTTTTTGTCGTAAAGGTAATGTCTAAATTGTTTGGTTGCCCAAACTATTGCTAATAGTTCTTTTTCTATTGTGCTGTAATTGCACTCGTGTTTGTTCAGGGTTCTAGAGGCGAATGAAAGGGGACCATATGTTTGGCTTAAAACTGCGCCAATGGCAAAATTAGATGCATCAGTTGTTAATGTAAATGTTTTACTAAAATCTGGATGTCGGTTAATAAGATCATCAGACATTGCTTCTTTTAATTGAGAAAATTCATTTTTATACCTATTCCTCGTTATGAATATCGATTTTGGAATTTTTCTTAAGACATAATGTGAGTGGTTTAATTATTTTTGCATAGTTGCAGATAAGTTTCCGATAATAACCAGTTAATCCGAGAAAGGATTGAATTTCTTTGATTGTTTTTGGTATGGGGAATTTTTTAATAGTTTCTATTTTCTTTTTATCGGGTTTTATTCCGTTTGGGGTTACAATGTGACCTAAAAAATCTGTTTCTTTTCGTAAGAACTCTGATTTATTTAATGATATTTTGAGACTTGCATTTTTAAGTGTAGTCAAAATTTGATGGAGTGAATCCATGTGTTCTTGAAGGCTTGAAGAGAATATAATGATGTCATCTAAATAGACATAACATATTTTACCAATATGTTCTTTAAGAACTTCGTTCATAAGTCGCTGAAAGGTTGCCGAGGCATTTTGTAATCCGAAAGGCATGCGAATGTACTCATAGTGACCGCATGGTGTAGAAAAAGCAGTTTTTTCTCTATCTTTTTCTTCCACTTCTATTTGATAGAAGCTTTTTGTAAGGTCTAGTGTGGGAAAATAATAACAGTATCCTAATTTATCTAAAATTGATTCTATGTTTGGTATTGGGAATTTGTCTTCTTTCGCAGCTTGATTTAGTTTCCTTTAATCTATTACTATGATCCTCCATTCTTTATTGCCTGTATGATCTTTTTTTTTTGGAACAACCCAAATGGGGGCGTTATATGGAGAGGTGCTTCGTCACAAAATTCCTTGTTCAAGCATTTCATTTATCTGGTAATTAACTTCTTTCTTATGTATCTCGGGGTATCTATAAATGCGTGTGTATGTTGCTGAAGTATTTTCCTTCGGTATGTTATGCTTAAAATGATTGGTGAAACTTAAATCGTCACCCTTATGATAAAAAGAATTTCTGTGAATTTTTATTAATTTTATTATTTTTATTTTTTCTTCCGAGTTTAAATGCTCAATCCTAAGTTCATTCGTGAAAGAATCGTTAATTGTTGTGTTAAAAGGTGAAATATTATTGAAGTAATTGATTGCACTTTCACACTCCTCTTCTACATTTTTGCTGAGAAAAAAGGGTATACTATTACCGTTCAACTCCAACATCTTATTTTTATTAGGATTGCGCCATTATTAGGAATCAAAATATTATTCCCTATTATTCCGTTGTACTGGGAATTAAATGAGTGAATTTGGAATTCACAATCTTTCACGACTGAAAAAATAAATTTTTCTTTTGGTTTTGTAATTTCTTTATTTATAGTTATTGGGTTTCCTGCAATTAATATAGTTACAGGATTTTCCCTAGTACGAATATATTCTTTTGGAGCGTCCTCCTCTCTAAGAAGGCTATTAGTTGCTCCCGTATCGATTAGATTTAAGATTTATTTGTCCTTTTGTTAATTTAATAAAGGGCAATCTGTTTGTTGTTCCGAGGCTGAGCGCATCTGTTTCTACTTTTCTGCTTTACTTATATAATTAGCTTTGGGTGCGCGTTTATTTTGAGATGATGTTGGATCGATATCCATGGGCTCAAATCTTTGGGGAGACTGTCTATAATTATTAGGGTTATAATTTTTGTTAAAATTATTGTTATTATAATTATTATTATTTGGTCTTTGATAATTATTTTGATTGTTTGACACGTAAAGTTTTGTTCGCCAATTATTATTTTTATTCCTGATGTTATTGTTATTATTTATGAAGGGATTATTTGGGTTATAACGTTCTTTTTGAACATTGTCTTTATGTTCTCTAGGTTTTTCTTTTAAATGTTCATCACTACTTCCTGATCGAGAAGTAAGAAAGCCTGCGGTACTGAGTTCATGGAGAGCTTGTTCCATTGAAGTAGGTTTAATTGCGTAAAGAATTGTTCTCATATGAACGGGAAGTTTTTCTTTAAAGATTTTTAACGCTGTTTGGGTGTTTCTTGGAATATCTTTGAGGTAATTCTCTTGAACACACCTTTGATTTAATAATGTAAATGATGTTTGAATGTAATAATAAAATTTTATTACATCCTCCCTAAATTGTGCATTACGCAATTCTTCATATAATTGTGTTGCGTTTTTAAATCCCCCAAAATTTTGAAGAAACATTTTTTTGATGTCAGACCATTTTGAGAGATGAGTATGTATCTCGATAGCTTGACGGGCCCTGCCTACGAATTTACTTTTTAACAAGTTTATACACATTTTTTGACTCTGATTATTATATGTCGATAAAGTTGGAATAATACCATCTACATTTTGTATAAATATAGGAAGGTCTTCTACACGTCCGTCAAAAGATTGAAACTTCTCTATATAATTTATTGGATTTAATTCTAAAACTTTTTCATTGTCCTTGTTCTAATGTTTCGGGTGGGTTTTCAGGTTGATGTGCCATTAGTTGCTCGATCTGTTGCTGTTGAGTTAGTATTTGTTGTTCGAAGATCGCGTTTTGATGCTGAAAATCTGCTACTTGTGCTGCTTCTATGATGCTCGTGTTATCCTCCTCTTCGGAGCTTGAGTTTTCTTTTATAAATTGTTGT
The DNA here is from genome assembly GCA_916050605.2 of Platycheirus albimanus. NCBI lineage: Eukaryota > Metazoa > Arthropoda > Insecta > Diptera > Syrphidae > Platycheirus > Platycheirus albimanus. The sequence goes on along the minus strand of OU696696.1, from coordinate 169,679,832 downwards.
TTTTTGTAGGGGTTGAACTTTCGATTGTTCCTCAGTAGTTCCTTTATTTTCTTCATATGTTTTTCGAACTCGTTGGGGCTTTCGACTTTGATAATTTAGCCGCTTTTTCGTTGGGTTTAATATCCACACATAAATTTAAAAATTGATCACTAGATTTTTTTTTCACTTTTTAAATTATTACTTCCTTTAAAAATGTTCTTTCAATTTTCTTTATTTAAAGCCGCAGATCCCTTACCGTTGGTCGGGGGAAATCTGTGGCTGTACGTTGTGTGGTCGTCTTAAAAACTAAGAGTTGGCTTTGTCAACCAAACCCTTTTATACATGCATAGTGCTTAATCTTAACTTTCTTATCTCTATCGTATGATGCAGTCTTTTCGGATGCATCAGCGTCTCTTATGATTTGTTGATATTCATATTGAATGTCAGAATATGCTTTTAAATACTTTGTGGGGCGCACAAGAGGGCTCTGATATAACTTATATATATACATAAATTTTATTAAAAGATAACACGCACGTCAAAAACTATATATTTCACCAAGAATATCCTAAAATATTCTTTTCAACTAGGTAAATTTTGTCCAGTTAAATAACAACACCAAGAATTTTAGCTTTAATTTGCGTTTATTGAATAATCTTAAGTTGTTTGGACTTCGACGATGGTTCCCAATATAATGAATTGTATCGGTTTTGCTTACAATATTTATACAATGGATTCTTATTCCAAAGACATGACTGTTTCATCATCTCTGAGCCTTTTCATGAGATATCTTTATGAGATGTTCTCATGGGCGCTTTTTATTTCTTTTTTATAATTAGGTTCTGTAATTTGACTCTTTCCGTTTTGGTTGACTTAAAACAATATTGCTTTGTCGTCTTTGAATTTAATTGTTTATTTTAATTGAATTTGAAGTCAAGGGTGTTTGGTTTTTGGTGAATCAGTGGCACACAAGTTGTCTCATATATAACACCTCCCCCCTTAGATTCCTCTTTCGGTTGGAAAGCGACCGATGGAAGATTTACATTTGTTATGACTTTCATTTTTTTAAATAAATTTTTTTTTATTCTTGAATTTCTTTCAAATTTCTTATATTTTGATAGTGTAGGTCAGTAAATGTTAGATTCTCAATTTTTGTGTAATTTATGTTCATAATAGTGTTTGGCAAAATAATTTCATGTAAATATTCATTTCTTGAATATGTTTTTTGGTCAATTTCAATTTTACAGTTTTCAAATTTTATTATATAGTTTCCTTTTATTGCAATATTCTGATTGTTACAATCTTGTATCAAATTTTGTAATTTTACGTTAATTAGGATTACATTATTATTTCCTCTCTCTACTATTTCTCATTTGAATTTTTAATTAATTTACATTGCATATTTTCTTTGAAGAGGTTTTCTATGCATGCATCTTTGATCTAACTTAAATATTTTTTATTCTAAGTATAATTGTAGACTTCATTGTCTTTCATTAAATATAAATTTTTATCAATTTTTAATTGTAATCCTTCCTCTTTATTAGGAATGGGTTAGGTTTTTCAATTACAAATATAATATTATTTTTATAGAGAGCAAGACTTAAATTTATTTCTTTTAATTTATTTATGTCGATTTTATTATCTTCTATCTCGTTTTCAGTTAGTATATCCCTACACAAAACTCCTAATCTTGATTTAAGTATAATGTCCTTGAACTTTGCTATGTCATTTAAAAGATATCTTATATTTTCTTTTATCTAAACTTCAAGTCTTAACTTATTCATATCTTTTTCCAATTCGTTGTGAGTGTTACTAAATTTATTTATGAATGTTATTATTTTCTTAGTTTTTTCGTTGAAGATGTCA
>OU696696.1:169590277-169677787 GCA_916050605.2 Platycheirus albimanus | reverse complement strand
AGGACTGTGAAAAAGAAACCATTCTACTCGCTCTCCACAAAGCTCCAGCAGCTGGACACTATGGGATCGAGAAAACAAAAGCCAGAATCATGCCTCATTTTTATTGTATCAACTCGAACATCACAGATTTTGTAAAGAAATGTACCGAATGCCAAAAATATAAGCCTTCGAATCAAAAACCTGTTGGTTTGTTCCAGTCAACGCCATTAAATCAGCGTTTCGAAGTTATATCAGTGGACTTGTTTGGACGTTTACCACGTAGTGATGAACATCGTTGGATTTTTGTAGTGGAAAATACAACAAGTCGATGGGTAGAGTTGTTTTCACTTAGAGAAGCCACCGCTGAGAGCTGCGCAACCATCCTACTAAACGAATTTTTCTTCGGTTTGGCATAGCACGACGAATAATTAGTGATAATGAAATCAATTCATATCAACAAAAATGCAACATCTTACGTCTTGTCTTGGCATTGAACAAAGATTGACGCCTGTGTATCATCCGCAGCCAAATGTAGTGGAACGTAAAAATCGTGATCTTAAACCACAGCTGGCCATACTATTAGGCACAGAACATACAATATGAAGTACAAGACTACCATCAATCCGTTTGTAGTGGAAAATACAACAAGTCGATGGGTAGAGTTGTTTTCACTTAGAGAAGCCACCGCTGAGAGCTGCGCAACCATCCTACTAAACGAATTTTTCTTCGGTTTGGCATAGCACGACGAATAATTAGTAATAATGAAATCAATTCATATCAACAAAAATGCAACATCTTACGTCCTGTCTTGGCATTGAACAAAGATTGACGCCTGTGTATCATCCGCAGCCAAATGTAGTGGAACGTAAAAATCGTGATCTTAAACCACAGCTGGCCATACTATTAGGCACAGAACATACAATATGAAGTACAAGACTACCATCAATCCGTTTCGCAATGAACACCGCCGTATGCCAAGCAAGAGGACAAACTGCAGCCTATCTTACATTTGAAGGGAATTGAGGACACCAATACACGTCACACACGATTTAACGCCATAGTCAACAACGAACATTTTGTCCCCGAAATCACCCTACATTTAAAGCAGTTGGTCAATGTTTTGGAAGACTCCCGTAAACTGGTGAAGCAAACCAAAGAGCGACATCTTGTATTCGCAAACGTTAAACGAAAACCATCACCTGCGTACACAATAGGCGACGCAATACAACACATGTTCTTAGCAGCGCTAGTAAAGGTGTTACAAATAAATTTATACCAAGAAGAGACGGTCCTTATATCATCACCCTGAAAATTGGAGATACAACGTTTCAAGAAGCACATCCAGACCAGTCCTATCGCCTTATAACTCTGACGCCGATGTTATAATAACGAGACCCCAATATCCAATTAGAAGAAGAGGACGTCCAAAGCGAACTATAGACCCACCAAATCCTCAATCAGCTGACAACTCACCGAGGCGTAATCGTAGCCAGAATGGGAGACTGTAACCAAACAACATATTTATTATTTAATTTGTCCTAAAATCATCCTTAATAGCTTACTCTTGCATACGTACTTTGGAAGAGTATGAAATGGTTAAGTAATAATGTAGGTATGTATAATATCTTGTACTCATGTAGCTTATAGGTACTATATGTATACCTTGTTCATCATTCATTTCCGTATGCTTTGCTGATTTAAAAAAATATAATTTACCTTATTAATTTTCTTTGTTAATATAGTTCACATTGTCTTGCTTTAAAATTATTAAGAAGTAATACTAAGAATTTCATGTCAAATATCGTGGAAACCCACATTGATGACACAATTAAAGTTTTATTTGAAGTTTAAAATAGTAACGACTTTGTTCTTATTTCATTGTGGTTTAAGGATTTCTCTGCGGATTCACTAGTTTGCACTATTTGGATTAGTCAGGAGTTCCCCCAGGCAACCGAAATATAGGTATTTTTTTTAGAACAGGTTAGAAGAGAGACACCAGCATTATTTGATTAGCTAGGAGTTCCTCCAGGCAGTCAAATATCCTTTTGGACACGTCGACTACGATTCAACAGCACGGTAATTGTTAGTCAGGAGTTCCTCCCGACGACATTGCAGTTGCCATAAGAGCATCATACTTAGTTTATTACACATATACATACTTTCTTTGGATTTGGAAGGTCCAATATACCAACTAAAATTTGTTCTGAAGTTTATCCTTATGAGCCTAGCAGAGCAGTCGTATTAAAATTATTATTTTCATTGTTGAAACTTCAAAAGTAAATTTCGTTTTAGGATGCAATTGACACCTAAATAGCTGTCACAAGAAAAAGTCACAAAAATGTGATTGTCACATGTGACAATCACCTCAGCCAGACAAAATTTGTAGATTGTGACTATCACTTATTACAAATCACAAAGGCCGATTCCATATTTAAAATGCAAGGTAGTTCCAATATTGAAATAACCATTCAATAAGTCTAAAGTTAAGTTATTGAACTGGGTGCCTCGGTTTTTATTCTTTTTTTATTTCAAATTTGCTACTTTTATTTGAAAACAATAATAATTTTGTTTTAAAATTTCATGGTTATACAGGGTGATTCACCAGCGTTGCGCCAAAAAGCTAGAGCGTGTAGGTTAAGTTGAGACAAGAAAAAAATCGTATGGGAGGGGGGTCAATTCCCCTCCGTTTAGCCGGGAGGGGCAATTTTCTGAAAAATTGACTTATTTTGTAAGAAAAAATATTTAAAATCAATGGGTTCGTTTACAACACCGCGTTATACCTTTTTCAAAAGCCAAAAACTTCTCCTTTTATCTTGTTTTTAAATTAAATTGTTTTAACGAATAGTTTAAAAAATATAAATTTTCAAACTCAAAATTTTGAAAAAAAAAAATTTGAAAAAATAATTTTAAAACTAATTTTTTTCAAAATTTTACGTTACTAAGTATAATTTTTGTTCTCAGAATTCAACGCTTCCATTAATCTTTAATCTAACACTGAAAACCGTATGGCTCTACGACTTTTTCTTGCCAAGGTATTCAAAAATAACCGAACCTACTTCTTCACAAAAACAAGAAAACCTAGCCTTACGGGATGGCACAAGTGACCATTTAGCCAATTTTTTCGTGTTTTTGTGAAGAAGTAGGTTCGGTTATTTTTGAATACCTTGGCAACAAAAAGTCGTAGAGCCATACGGTTTTCAGTGTTGGATTGAAAATTAATGGAAGCGTTGAATTCTGAGAACAAAAATTATACTTAATTACGTAAAATTTTGAAAAAAATTAGTTTTAAAATTATTTTTTAAAATTTTTTTTCAAAATTTTGAGTTTGAAAATTTATATTTTTTAAACTATTCGTTAAAACAATTTAATTTAAAAACAAAATAAAAGGAGAAGTTTTTGACTTTTCAAAAAGGTATAACACGGTGTTGTAAACGAACCCGTTGATTTGAAATATTTTTTTTTACAAAATAAGTCAATTTTTCAGAAAATTGCCCCTCCCGGCTAAACGGAGGGGAATAGACCCCCCCTCCCATACGATTTTTTCTTGTCTCAACTTAACCTAAACGCTCTAGCTTTTTGGCACAACGCTGGTGAATCACCCTGTATATTTGTTAACAGTTTCTCAATCTGATAGGGACTTCAGAAAGGAAGTTAAAATAGTTATGATGCTTTATAAATCAGTATTATAACTAATAGTCCGGTCAAAATAGACATTTTGGTTTGCGAAAATTCGGATAAAGCTGAAAATTGGTACAGACGTTAGGAACACCATTTCAAATAAATGAAGCAAAATCCCCATCGATCCGACCGGTGCGTTAGAAGTTATTCAAGGTCAAAAGGTCAAATAAATGGTTTTTACAATTTTTCTGGTAAACGGTAGGTTTTATCATAAAAATACATCAGACAAAGTTGTAGACCATGAAATTATCTACAAAACTTGTATATATCATTTTTTTTTGTAAGAATATCAATTTCGGAGATATCGTGATTTTAAAACTTGAAGGAGTCACGTTCTTCATGATAATGTTCATATATGCCACATGCATAAATTTAGTCCAGTCGACAGGTTGGAAAAGTGGGTGGAAGGTGGAAAAAGCTCGGAAGCTAATGAAACTATCAGATATTGTTCAAGGATAGTTAACAAATGTTTTACGAAGTTTTGGACCTCGAGGGCCCTATGGAAAAAGGGGTGGGGGAGGGGGAAGGGGTCACTGCAAAATTTTCGACCTTGCAACGGTTTTTCCTCAGTAACTTTTTTCCTTACGTTTTATTGCAAAAAAGTTTAATTTTATAGTAGAACGTCGAATTTCCTACAATCTTGTTGGTACCAAAATTTTTTTATGTTTATTCTTTACCGAGATATAGCTCTTCGAAAAACAGGTAATTTTTTCAGAATTTGCTAAAAAAAATTCCAAAAAATTCAGCTTATTTCTTCTTATAGACGAAAACTAGTGCGAGGTTTTTGTATTACGAGATTTTCATGCGATATTTTTGTGAAATTATTAAACAGCACAAACTGTATAGGAAAATCTCGTAATACAAACACCTCGCACTAGTTTTCGTCTATAAGGAGAAATAAGCTGAATTTTTGGAATTTTTTTAGCAAATTCTGAAAAATAACCTGTTTTTTGAAGAGCTATATTTCGGTAAAGAATAAACAAACAAACATTTCGGTACCAACAAGATTGTATTTCTTTCCTATAGAACGTAAGGAAAAAAAGTTACTGAGAAAAAACCATTGCAAGGTCGAAAATTTTGCAGTGACCCCTTCCCCCTTCCCCACCTCTTTTTCCATAGGGCCCTCGAGGTCCAAAACTTCGTAAGACATTTATTAACTATCCTTGAGTAATATCTGGTAGTTTCATTAGCTTCCGACCTTTTTCCACCTTCCACCCACTTTTCCAACCTGTCGAGTGGACTAAATTAATGCATGTGGCATATATGAGCATTATCATGAAGAACGTGACTCCTTCAAGTTTTAAAATCACGATATCTCCGAAATTGATATTCTTACAAAAAAAATGATATACACAAGTTTTGTAGATAATTTTATGGTCTACAACTTTGTCTCATGTATTTTTATGGTAAAACCTACCGCTTACCAGAAAAATTGTAAAAACTATTTATTTGACCTTTTGACCTTGAATAACTTCTAACGCAGCAGTCGAATCGATGGGGATGTTGGTTAATTTATTTGAAATGTTGTTCCTAACGTCTGTACCAATTTTCAGCTTTATGCAAATTTTTGCAAACCTAGCACTATTTTTTTGTCTATTTTGACCGGACTATAAGCATTGTTGCAATAAAACAAAGAAAAAAAATACAACGGAATTTTAATCAGGAAAGACGCAGCTGAAAAATATGGATTTTTGCAGCGTTGACTTTGAAGAGTGCTTAAAGTGTTTTGTCCTATAGGTGGACTGAAAGTTCATAATCGTTGCATCAATAATATTGTATTTTACCACCATGTTACATTTAAATCACCAAAAAATTCACATTTTTTCACATTTTTTGATGCTAATTAACATACCCAGAAAAGATCAACGACGAGCCAATACGTTTTTTGAAACTTTGCTTTGCATGTTATAAACGCTCTTTGTCGGCGTTGTCCCACAACTTGGCTGTAAGCGGTCCATTTTGGTGAAGTTTACTTACCATAGAAAAGCTTGAACGACGAGCTAATAATACTTAATACATTGAATATTGTCGCGGGCTCCCGGACTACTTATGTATAAACATTTTTTCTTCTTAAAAAATATCCATAAACCATTCCCCAAAATATTGTCTACGAATAAGGAAACACCCTTAACATTATGTACGTGGTGGCCGCACCTGCTTGTATTATTAAAATCCAATTAGTTATTAGTATTACCCTAAAAAATTGGCCACGAGATTCCTCGTAATAGAGAGAAGATTGTGCTTTCATATAATGTAACCATTAATGACATAAAATTAACAGCCAGCTTAAAACAATTTCATTAATAATAAATAATTTTCAATGATTTTATTTAATTTACTCCGACTCTTAAAATTAGTGCATTTTCCTGACTTTGCTTAAAAAAAAAATGTTTAGAATAATTTCAGCAAGAAAATATTTTTTTAGTTATTATCCATCTAGTAGTGTAAAACTTGTGATTCAAAGCGAACTAAAACATGGTTGGAACTTAGTTTTTCCTGAAACTTTAACTGGCTCTCTTTAAGGTTACTTAACTGCTACTATTGCACAAGTGGCCCATAATCTTGATTTATCACATCACATTTTGTATTATTGAAGAATGTGACTGCTGAGCCGAGCTCTGCGCCATAATATGAGTACTCCATGTATGCGATAAAATTTAATCACAGCTTTATAATATTGTTGGATGAAAAAATTCCCAGATTAGATTAGAAAATGCAAATTCGAAATAAAATTTATTGGTGTTTTTTGATAACATTTTTGACCGACTTGCCACCTAGATGATGTCCATTACTTCTTGACGTCATAGCAAAGAGAAATCAATTTTGGGAAGTAAGTAAATTCTCTAAAAACATGTATTTCTTTTATGAATTTGATAGTTCTCATTTTGTCAATTATTAGGCTTTGTATAAATAATAAATGTTACTAAGTAGGTTAACAAGATCTGAGCTGTATTTTTTATACTTGATATTCTTTGAGACAAGGCTACCTTTAAAAATAAGGTACATGGCTGGGTCGCGCACGAACCTGCTCTACTGTGTGACAGTTGTTTTGGGGCTTAAGTTATTGAGGAAAAAAAAAATACACGAGTAGGTCGCACAAATTTACGTGACGGTGGCCTTGGGGCTTTAAATTGTGAAAAAAATTTAAAAAGCGCATGAAGTTAAAAAACGACTAACTATTTTAAATGGTTTTTTTTTTTTTTTTTTTTTTTGAAAATAATAGCCATTTGATATTTCTTACAGTTTCGTAAATAGGAGAAAATATTGTTCAAACCTTTCGACCAGTTTTTTCGTTTAAGCTTTCCGAAAACGCGTTCCAAATTTTTCTCAGTACGTGAATTTCTAAAATTTTCTAGTTATTATCCTATGAAGAAAAAAAAACAAACAAAAATAATCAAACGTGTTCCATTATATTAAATCCAGTACAAGACTGAGTTGCACATACTTGCTCTGTGGGTGCAATAGGACTATGATGACGAGTTTCGGGAACAATTACAACTACACTTAGTTATATGAAATGAGCAAAAGTGGTTAACTACTTTGTTTAAACAGATTTCCGTTTCTTGTATTTTTAATCAAAACCTTAAAATGCAGAATCTTTGAAATGCTCCACAAACAAAAACCACTTAAAGTCAAACCACAAAATGAATCTAAATAGTTTAAGCCTTAACAAATTAACGGATCGATATCGAAATATGGAATCTACTGTTAAGACACCATGCCATCTTGTGGGGGCTATGAAACATATAAGCCTCAGAAAGTTTGAACCATTTTATTAATGTTGCTGTCCACCTACGGTTATTTTAATAAAACCGTTATAACCATCAAATTAATTAAAAAAAAAAAAAGAAAAAAAACATATAATTTTAGCAAAAACCTAGTAAGTCGTTGTATGGGAGCTACCATTCAAAAAGGATTAACAAAAGAAATTGCAAAAGCATTTAATAGGAAACGATGAAGAAGTATACCCAGAAAGGTTGAGTGAATTTGATTCAGAAATTGCTTAATTATTGCTATTGGAAAACAAAAACCTTTAAGACGAGATTGACGTATTTCAAAATACTCTAAGTAATTATTATATACAAAGTTTAACCAAAAATTTTAAGAGCCGTTTCTTTGTATGGAAGCCACTGTAAAAAAGGCATAAATGACAAAATTGCAACGCCATCCAATAGAAAAATATAAAGAACTACCTATGCCAAACCACGTTTGAGTGAATTTGATAAAGCTTTTGTTAACAAAACTGCAACGCCATCCAATAGAAAAATATAAAGAACTACCTATGCCAAACCACGTTTGAGTGAATCTGATCAACCGTTTGATCAGATTTTTGTTAGGTATGACTATTTAAGACAAGATAAAAAAACAATATTGTCAAAAAAGCCCTAGGTTTGTTAAATAATGAGTTTAATCAAATTCGTAGGAGGAATCATCAAGAAAATCAAAAACGAAAAAACCGTTACTTGAAAAGCCCTAGTTTGAGTCTAGCTTAAACAGAATTAGAAAATGTCGACAACCGTTTTTGTTTCAACTGCTATACATGACGTTTGAAAAATATTTCTCAAGCTATGCCATGGCGTGGAAAGGCGCACAGACGCACATCACGAAACAAATTCTTGCCCTATAGGGCCAGTTAAAAAAAAAAAAAAAAAAACCTTTAAAAACATCTTTTTTCCTTTCACACATTAAAAATGTCATCGTAATGCGTTGAGTGGTTTACTTGAAAATCTGACTGAAAAAACCGTTTCTATGGTAGGTACCATTATTAGACTTTTTCTGAAGAATCGAGTCCATAACCAAATGCAAAAGTTATATGGCACGTGGGTATCTGCCCACCGATTTATTTAGAACTAGAATGACAATTCAAAAACTCTAAGAATATTTTGTAGCAAATTCGAAACAAATCCCCAGCTGTTTTTGGGAGAAAATATTGTCACATTGTGACAATCACCTTAGCCAGACGAAATTTGTTGATTGTGACTATCACTTATAACAAATCACCTTAGCCGATTCCACCCCTGGTTTTTTACTTGCGATTATAGGTACTATAAGGCAAGTTATGGATTCGTGCAGAAAAAAAAAATTTGAGATAACAATCACACATGACATTACGATGATGGAGAAGTCGAAAAAAGTGGGTCTGGAAATTCCGTCCGTCTGTCTGTCTGTCTGTCTGTCTGTCTGTCTGTCTGTCTGTCTGTATGTCTGTTCGCGCCTCTGGAGGCTGAACGGGTGGGCCGATTTGCTTCAAATTTGGTATTTAGGATTTATTTGGCCGTCCCTCGGAATATTTTTTTTTTTTTTGCTCTAGGTCCAAAAATAACGGCACCTGCCATACAATCTTGAAGACAAAAATTGATTTTCTCAAAAACGGCTCTAACGATTTTAATAAAACTTTCGGAATGCTATTTTTGCAAGACAATCTATCTTTTGGTTTGAAATTTTTTTTCAAAATTTCTCTAATAACGGTACCTCTCATAGAACCAGTATTTTCAAATCAAATTTTCTCGTAAACTATACATTCGATTTCAATAAAATTTTGGCCACAGGAAGTCATTCATAATTTTATTAATATGGCATTTCAAAATTTTCAAAAACTTTTTTTTTTTGATTTTTTATAATTTTTTCAAACAAATTTTTGGTTTTCGAAATATGTTGGAAACGGGTACATTGATTTTTTTTTTAAATTATTTTTCAAATGTAAACTACAGATTGCCATATATTTGCATACTCAAATAAATTTCAAAATATTTTTTGAAAAAGTTTTTCAAAAATAACCTTTTAAAAAAAAACTGGTCCAACGATTTTCAATATTTTTTTTTCCTAGATTGACGTATAGCTTTGAAATTTTATTGCATACTTAGTTTTTCCGAGAAAACTCTTAAACTAATTTAAAAAATAAAAGAATTTTCGAAATTATTTAATTTTTTTTAATATCCATATTATATGCAGCCACTACGCAATTGCTTATCATAAGAGCAAGTTCGTGCGACCCAGTCGTGCATTTTATTTTAATTGTGTGAATTTCTAGAACTTTGTAGTTTTCATCAAGAAAAGAAATCTTAAAAATAAATTAGATTAATTCATGTTGAAAGTATGTATTCAAATATATATAAAAAAAACATTTCTTAAACTCAAAAAAGCTTTTGAAAAACAACACTATTGCGTTTATGGAACAGTTTCCAAATAAGAAAATTGAAAAAAAAAAAAATATATATATACATATATATAGTCGATATCCCGTTATAAGACTATTCCGAAAAAAAAGAATTAAAATCAAAAAGCAGAAATTGCTTAAAAACACCGTACATGTAGTACTGTCTAAATCGTAGGGATGGGAAAAATAAGTTTTGCATTAAACGTTATTTAGCAAGTACCTACTGTTGGTTTTAAAGCTAGAATGCCCTCAGCAGCATGATATAAGAAAACTGTGTACCATAATTTTTTTATTTTTACGAATGGATAACTTGTCTTTAGTAACTATATTAATGCAAGCACAAAAGTGGGCAATCGATTCATTGATCGACCTGTTTGAAATAATTTTAGTCAGATATTTTGCATTATAGTGAAGTGAGGATTAACTCAATGGATTTAAGTGTTCACTTTCTAAATATTTATGTATAACTATTCTGCTGTACTTGTTCTCATTAAAGCTACTTGTTTTGACTAAACTACTAGGTAGGTAATATCTTAAGCGACCTTACCTGACTATTTATGTTTATTCGTGACCTTTTTAAATTTTACTACATTTTATCAGCTTTATAGTTATCAACTGTGATGTTTTTTTTTAGTTAATGCATTTGTTCAGACCTAAATTCTAAATGGAAATAAATGTTTGTAATAGTTTTAAGACGAAGTACAAATATATAGGTGGTTTGTTAAAAAAACTACTTTATTATCTTCTTACAAGCTGACCATTTATGAATGTATGTTAATTAGTGTAAGAGTTATGGAGATTTTTTTTTAAATTCCATTATTTATACCATTATTTGTTTATATATATTTACATCATATCGATGACCAGGTATACTATAATAGCGAAGTTTTTACAATGTTGCATCAGTCCAACTGTTCCTTTATTTACTGGAAATAATTTGGGAAACAATTTATGGACCTGTTTTAGGAAATCAAATGCCCGACTGCATGTATTTCGTCTCTTTGTGCAGTAGCTTGTATTTAATTGTCCTTAGAGTAGCGCATTTCATTTGCAATTTGGGGTCCAATTTCAATTTCTGGTTTTTAGTCGACCAATTTCATTTTTTTATTGAAGAAGTTTCTATGTCAAACATTTTTCACTAAGTGCCATTTTTAACAGTAGACCGCTTCTGCATGAAACCCTGTTGTTGATGGCAGATTACATTTGTTCAGCAGAAACTTTATATTTTCACAAACCACTTGTTCAAAAGCTTTGTAATGGAAGAAAGTTTGGAAATCGGTCTAAAGTTGGTGATTTCAGATTTGTTGACCTTTTTGAAGACCGGAGCACAGACAAAAGAAATATACAGATGTAGAATAGTAGAACAAAAGCATGTTCAAAAAAAAAATTCAAAGCTAGCATACCAAAATCGAAAGCTAGCATACCTCATACTCAAACATGTCCGAGAAATTGACATCCTTCGAAAAAATTAAACATACCATTACCATACCATAGCTCCATACCAAAAAACCAGTTCCTAGTCCTAACAGATGTCGAATACGAGAACAATTGCATGTTAAAAAAAAAAAATTAAATGAGCTGAACATACCAAATTGAAAATCTAGAATTCCTCATACTCATACCATACAAACATACAAATAACAACCCTCGTGTCGCTGCGCGATCCTTTTAAAAAGGAAGCGCATGATGTTTGATTGGTGTCGGTTTCGACTTATGAAACTTTTTTCTCTTCTCTCGTTTGTTAGGTATCTACAGAGGTAGTCAAAAGTATTTACACACAAAGAGCTTAATTGAATTGAATTTCAATGGAAAAAAAGTTCGTTGTGTAAATACTTTTTACTACCTCTGTACATTCCAAAAAATGTAAACAACCCAATTTTGTATAATGAAGTATATGAGAGTTGGTGTAGGTTGTGTATCTTGTTGTTTTTTGTATGGATTTTCGTGCGTATAAAAAGAAAAGGGTGATAATTTCGCACAAGAAAATTTAGCCTTACGGGATGGCACAAGTGATAATTTAGCCAATTTTTTCGTGTTTTTGTGAAGAAGTAGGTTCGGTTATTTTGCAATAGCTTTGCAACAAAAAGTAATAAAGCCATACGGTTTTCAGTGTTAGATTTCAAATAAATGAGAGCATTGAATTTTGAGAAGAAAAATATCATTTGATTACGTAACATTTTGAAAAAAAAAATTAGTTTAATTTTTTTTTTTTCAAAATTTTGAGTTTGAAAGTTAATATTTTGAAAACAATTCACTAAAATAACTTCATTTACAATTACAATAAAAGAATAGGTTTTTGGCTTCACAAACAAATATAGCATGGCATAGTGGGAGTTACCGTTATTTTTTAATACTTTTTGTTTTAATTTAAGTCAGGTTTTTAGAAAATTGCCCCTCCCGGCAAAACGGAGGGAAATAGACCCCCTTATATACGATTTTTTTCTCGGCCCAACCTACATGCTCTGTCTTTTTGTTACAACTTATACATACATTATATGTAATATCAAAATGGTATTTCTCATATCAATTTCTAATGGTTTTTCTTAAGCCAACGGTTTAATAGTTGTTTGATATTATAAGGCGGTTTTTCTGTTTGCATTCAGAAAAAGCTCTGAACAGAGTTCGTGCATATTGAGCTCGCTCCGAACGTCCTCTGAACCAATTATGTTCTGAGCGCGTGGCAATGGTACAGTGGATGTAGTGCTTCATTGCTTAACCTTAGAGCTGTGAGTTCAAACCCAGCCTGGGAAGCAGTTTTTATTTATTCCCCCAGTTTCAACTGGAAGCCACCCTTGGGATTTTCAAGAGATATTTATCACCTATAATCGCAATCCACTGTGACAACTTTCTTTCCTATCTTTCTATTCCTTCTCTCTCCTCGCTCGCACATGTTTATTCATTATTAAGGTATTAATATCCCTTTGAGTGCGAGTGCATTATAAAAAAAAGATATTTATGAAACGAATTCAAGTACGCAATTATTTCTCTTTCTCATGCCAAATGAAAAAATATATGAAACGAATTCAAGAACGCAATTATTTCTCTTTCTCATGCCAAATGAAAAACCCGAAAAAAAATTGTTTTTAAATTTAAAATACATTTCTCGGCCATTTTAATTTTATTTATTATTTATTTCTTCTTTTTATAAATCGAATTGCTTTGAAAGCATTTCACTTTTGACGCTTATATTTTTGCTCAGCTTTAAGCTCAGTCTGCCCCATCTATTGATTTGGAGCTCGTAGAGCGCACTCTGAACAACCTCTGAAGGAAAAAAGAAACACTAATTTTTTTTGACAACTCAGGTTCTGCTGCGAACTAAAAAAGAAACGCCTATTAATATCAATTTGAAATTACTAGAGTTCGCCCCGTGGTCGAAATTCGACCATTTCTCAATTGACAAAAGAAAATAAAAGATTTTTTAAGTTTTCAAAATGCCTTCTTATATACATTCGCTGTTTCCTTACATGGTCCCCTTTCAGAATATATATAGGTTTGGCATATTTGTTTTGATTATGACAGAAAAAAAGGGTGGAAACTGGATTTTTGAACTCCGTATTAATATATATGATTTACATATGACATTGACATTGCTATTTGCTATTTATCAGTTTTAAATTATATTTATTATCAATTTTTTTTTTGTTCGGTGTATCTTAAAAAATCATTAAGTCTAAATTTTCAAACAAAAGAACTTCTTTTTAATTATGAAGAAATCTGCTACCCCACGAAGCAGGTATGTTTGAATGTATGTAAAAATATGTTTATACACAATCATAGTTGCTTCAAAAATAAATCCACATCTACACACCGCATTTGCATCGTCTTTCTCAGTAAGTATTTAAGCACCTAAGAAAACAACAAAAAAAAAAAAAACATCGTAAGTAACCCATCAACCCCTAATCCTTTTTCGATCACAAAATCACAAGACACGTCGTCGACCTGCCGCGCGCCGCGCTGCAACCGCACCAGTCACATTGACGCGAGTCAGAAAAAAACAAACAAAAAGACAAATTATGTGCGAAATGTGACTCTAGTTGGCAATTTCCCGTTCTGGAATCGGTATGAAGTAAGATCTTAATTCTCAAACCATGATCATACACAAATCTGAGAAAAGTGTTTAGTGGCGTCATCTTCATTAAAACGGAGAACTAAACTTGATAGAGCCCACATTCGACATCTGTATATTTCTCTTGTCTGTGACCGGAGTAATGAATGATTCTTTCCATACCTGAGGAAATTCACCAGATTTAAGGGATAGCTTTTAAAGAGATTGAAGCGGAGAAGCTAAGATGGATGAACAGCAGTCTTGAAAGAAACCTTCGTCTATATTGACTACGTAGAGTTTCAATAAAAAACTTGCTAAAATGCTGAGTAAACGCTCTGCATATTTTAGGGTAGCTGGTTGAAGGGGAATCTTTGTAAACAAAGTTAACTGGATAACTATCAGACTTCTTTTTCGAATTTTCAAACCTCCAGAATCTCTTTGGATCAATCTTTAACGACATTGCCATATGCTGCGTATACAGTTGAACAGTCAACTTAAAATATTCAGAAAGTGCGAGATACACATTTTGATCAGAAATAGAAGACTTTTAAGAGGCCTTTCCCTATATTTGATGAAAATTCTTAAAAATGACTATATGGTTTGCAGTTTTGTGAAGTCATTGGAGTTTGTTTTAAAAAAATTTAAACGGCAAATGTAAGTACTATTTATTATCTTTAAAACTATGAATTTTTTTTTTGATATTTGGAATATAACCCAAAATAATTAAATAAATGTATTGATGTATTTTCAAATTTAGCTGAAACTGCTTATCGGTTCGCAACTTTTTACAACAACCACTTGTAGGATTTGATTTAATTTTATTTTAAAGTTAATAAAAGGATCTTTAAATTGTTGGAAAAATTATTTCAAAATACTGAAAGATTTAAGAATTACATTGATTTGAAAAACTGTAAAAATACTCAGTTTTAATTTGGATTTTCAGACATTTATTATTTGAATTTCTCTCCTGAAATGACGCATAAAAACAAATTGTTATTTCTAAATTAAAATTCAGTCACTAGAATAAATCAATTTACATATATTTTATATAAAACAATACATTTTAAACAACTCAGCAGAAAACAATATTTCACAATTTTAGTTCAGACACAAATCAGTGGATTGTATTCTTTCTCAAAGTGGCCACTAGAGTGAGGAAAATAAAAAAAATCAATAGGATAGATTCAATTTGGCAGCAGACAGTACGGTAGGTATACGAAATCCATGCAATGTGGTAGATATATTAAATGTATGTAAATGGCTACTTACATGTGTTTGTGTGGTACGTGTTTTGCGACTATTTTGTTTGGTTATTTTTATGAACTGGTTCTAGGAATTGTGTGTGTTTATTTTATTTGATTGCGTTATTTTATGATTTCGGTGGTAATGTGGGTTTTCTTATTCGAAATAAGATTTCAAGATTTCCCCTTTCAGAATATATATAGGTTTGGCATATTTGTTTTGATTATGACAGAAAAAAAGGGTGGAAACTGGATTTTTGAACTCCGTATTAATATATATGATTTACATATGACATTGACATTGCTATTTGCTATTTATCAGTTTTAAATTATATTTATTATCAATTTTTTTTTTGTTCGGTGTATCTTAAAAAATCATTAAGTCTAAATTTTCAAACAAAAGAACTTCTTTTTAATTATGAAGAAATCTGCTACCCCACGAAGCAGGTATGTTTGAATGTATGTAAAAATATGTTTATACACAATCATAGTTGCTTCAAAAATAAATCCACATCTACACACCGCATTTGCATCGTCTTTCTCAGTAAGTATTTAAGCACCTAAGAAAACAACAAAAAAAAAAAAACATCGTAAGTAACCCATCAACCCCTAATCCTTTTTCGATCACAAAATCACAAGACACGTCGTCGACCTGCCGCGCGCCGCGCTGCAACCGCACCAGTCACATTGACGCGAGTCAGAAAAAAACAAACAAAAAGACAAATTATGTGCGAAATGTGACTCTAGTTGGCAATTTCCCGTTCTGGAATCGGTATGAAGTAAGATCTTAATTCTCAAACCATGATCATACACAAATCTGAGAAAAGTGTTTAGTGGCGTCATCTTCATTAAAACGGAGAACTAAACTTGATAGAGCCCACATTCGACATCTGTATATTTCTCTTGTCTGTGACCGGAGTAATGAATGATTCTTTCCATACCTGAGGAAATTCACCAGATTTAAGGGATAGCTTTTAAAGAGATTGAAGCGGAGAAGCTAAGATGGATGAACAGCAGTCTTGAAAGAAACCTTCGTCTATATTGACTACGTAGAGTTTCAATAAAAAACTTGCTAAAATGCTGAGTAAACGCACTGCATATTTTAGGGTAGCTGGTTGAAGGGGAATCTTTGTAAACAAAGTTAACTGGATAACTATCAGACTTCTTTTTCGAATTTTCAAACCTCCAGAATCTCTTTGGATCAATCTTTAACGACATTGCCATATGCTGCGTATACAGTTGAACAGTCAACTTAAAATATTCAGAAAGTGCGAGATACACATTTTGATCAGAAATAGAAGACTTTTAAGAGGCCTTTCCCTATATTTGATGAAAATTCTTAAAAATGACTATATGGTTTGCAGTTTTGTGAAGTCATTGGAGTTTGTTTTAAAAAAATTTAAACGGCAAATGTAAGTACTATTTATTATCTTTAAAATTATGAATTTTTTTTTTTGATATTTGGAATATAACCCAAAATAATTAAATAAATGTATTGATGTATTTTCAAATTTAGCTGAAACTGCTTATCGGTTCGCAACTTTTTACAACAACCACTTGTTGGATTTGATTTAATTTTATTTTAAAGTTAATAAAAGGATCTTTAAATTGTTGGAAAAATTATTTCAAAATACTGAAAGATTTAAGAATTACATTGATTTGAAAAACTGTAAAAATACTCAGTTTTAATTTGGATTTTCAGACATTTATTATTTGAATTTCTCTCCTGAAATGACGCATAAAAACAAATTGTTATTTCTAAATTAAAATTCAGTCACTAGAATAAATCAATTTACATATATTTTATATAAAACAATACATTTTAAACAACTCAGCAGAAAACAATATTTCACAATTTTAGTTCAGACACAAATCAGTGGATTGTATTCTTTCTCAAAGTGGCCACTAGAGTGAGGAAAATAAAAAAAATCAATAGGATAGATTCAATTTGGCAGCAGACAGTACGGTAGGTATACGAAATCCATGCAATGTGGTAGATATATTAAATGTATGTAAATGGCTACTTACATGTGTTTGTGTGGTACGTGTTTTGCGACTATTTTGTTTGGTTATTTTTATGAACTGGTTCTAGGAATTGTGTGTGTTTATTTTATTTGATTGCGTTATTTTATGATTTCGGTGGTAATGTGGGTTTTCTTATTCGAAATAAGATTTCAAGATTTGCGAAAAAAGTGTAAAATGAAATTACTTTCCCTAAATTTGGTTTGTTAGGATAAGTATTAGTTTGGTATATTATGGGTGGAAGCATTTCATACGTAGGTAAAAATTAATAAAGCTGTAAGGCCCTGTTTTGTAAAAAAAAAAATACAATACATAATTCCAAACAGCACCTATAGTTTATAAAAAATATAAAATACAAAATCCGTGGCCTGTGTGCGTTTCGCTCAAACATGAACGGTGGGCTCATCAGTTAGATACTCTTTTAAGACGCACTTTTGTTCGATAAAATCGACACTATATATAATTTTTAGTGCAAAACTACACTGCAAATTATATATTTTTAGGGAGCAACAACTTTTGTTGTTATTTGTTCTTTTAACTTTTTTTCAATTGAATATTTGTTCTTTGAATTTTTAATCAGTACCTATAGTGTTTCAAAATAAAAGGATTTCAAATTTAGGCAGAGCTTCGGCGTAAGATACTTTATTTTATACAATGAACAATTGTGAACAATTTACAAGGGTGTTTATAATTCTGTTTTGTTACTTCAGCAAAAATAAAGACACTGAACTTGAATATTTATGGGAAAAATAATGAAAGGTGATGTGAATAAAATAATCTGAAAATTATTATTTGAAGGAAGGAAAATGTAATATGAGTTATGAGTTTTATGAATAAATCCTGAGTTTAACATTTTGTATGCATTTTGCATTTTTATATACAGGGTGATTCACGAGCGTTGTGCCAAAAAGCTAGAGCGTGTAGGATGGATTGAGATAAGAAAAAAATCGTATGGGAGGGGGGGTCTATTCCCCTCCGTTTAGCCGGGAGGGGCAATTTTCTAAAAACATGACTTTAATTTGAAAAAAAATTATTTAAAAATAACGGTAACTCTTACAAAGCCATGCTCTATACCTTTTTGTAAAGCCAAAAATTTACTTTTTTATTGTAATTTTAAACAAAGTTCTTCTATTGAACCGTTTTCAAAATATTAATTTTCAAACTCAAAATTTGGAAAAAAAACTAAAAAAAATAATTTTAAAACTAATTTTTTTCAAAATTTTACTTAATTAAGTATTATTTTTATTCTCAAAATTCAATGCTCCCATTAACTCTTAATCCAAAACTGAAAACAGTACGGTTCTATGATTTTTTTTGCCAAGCTATTGATAAATAACCAAACCTACTTCTTCACAAAAACACGAAAAAAATTGTCTAAAGATCACTTGTGCCATCCCGTAAGGCTAGATTTTCTTGTTTTTGTGAAGAAGTAGGTTCGGTTATTTTTGAATACCTTGGCAACAAAAAGTCATAGAGCCATACGGTTTTCAGTGTTGGATTCAAAATTTATGAGAGCATTGAATTCTGAGAACAAAAATAATACTTAATTACGTCAAATTTAGGAAAAAATAGTTTTTAAAGTATTTTTTTTTATTTTTTTTTCAAAATTTTGAGTTTGAAAGTTAATATTTTGAAAACGGTTCAATAGAATAACTTTATTTAAAATTACAATAAATAAGTCAGTTTTTGGCTTTACAAAAAGGTATAGCACGGCTTTGTAGAAGTTACCGTTATTTTTTAATAATTTTTTTCAAATTAAGGTCATTTTTTTAGAAAATTACCCCTCCCGGCTAAACGGAGGGGAATAGACCCCCCCTCCCATACGATTTTTTTCTTGTCTCAACCCATCCTACACGCTCTACCTTTTTGGCACAACGCTCATGAATCACCCTGTAGAATCAACCAACTTAGCAATAATTATGAACTTATTGAATTATTGATTCAAAGTAGGTTATAAAAACCTTATAATAAAAATAAATAAAAATATTTTGACACAACAGCTCCAAGGGTGACCTGGACCTGTGACTTACACTCTCAAAACCATTCCTGTCTACAGGAAGCGCAAAACCTTTTTCAGAATAAACCGTGCTCTTACTGAAAGAGATATTGACTCCATATTATAAATAGTATAATCAAAGAAAATTACTTTAGTATGTACCTACATAATATTACTTATGTATGTACAAATCAAATAATTATAACACCTACTTTTTTTTCAAAATTTTAGGTTCATTTCAAAACAACCATTGAAATATAGAGTTTTAAATTCAAACTACAATAAAATGGTGATGATTCCTGGCTACATGAAATTTGGCCCCAATGAAAAATGGCCAAAACAAAAAATGAAAAATGGCCCCAAAAATGGGGCCTTTTTTCATAATGAAAAGTGGCCCTAATTTTAAATCGAAAAATTACCCCAAAGTTTATGAAAGAAAGCCCCAAAATTTGAAAAAAAATCGAAATGGAAATGAAAAATGGCCCCAAAAATATATAAACAAAGCAACAACAACAGCAATTGTTTTTTATTTCGACGGTTTAGGGTGATTTTTCATACATTGGGGCGTTTTTTCATTTCAAACTTTGGGGTGATTTTTCATTATGAAAAATCACCCGATTGCTTTGTTTTTTTCTCCATCAAAATGAAAAAAAAAAATGGAAATATCTAAAAAATAATGAAAAAAAAAAAAAAAAAACCATTCGATTAGTATTTGCCACCTGTACCATTATTTATGGAAAAAACCACACGCATTTTCTAAATAAATAATCGTACAAAAACATCGTGCGATTTATTTCAGTAGCGAGATTTTCTCGTACGATTAGTAATTTAAAAATTCTTGTACGATTATTTACTTAGAAAATGAAACGAATTTCTTGAACGATTATTAATTAAAAAAATCGCGCGATTTTTTTAAATTAATAATCGTTCAAGAAATTCGTTTCATTTTCTAAATAAATAAAAAAGGCCCCAAATTTGTTGTTGCTGTTTGCATACAAATTATTGGGGCCATTTTTCATTTTCAATTTAAGAGTTTCTTATTCAACAGATTTGTTTGGGGCTTTTTATACCCTATTCCATAGAATGGGTATATTGTATTTGGTGTGGAGTTTGTAACATAGAGAAATAATACCGTTAGGTATAGAAAAGTATATATATTCTGACTCAGAATCAAAAGCCTAGTCGATTTAGCCATGTCCGTCCGTCCGTCCGTCCGTATGTATACTCTCTAGAGGTCGCAATTTTTGAGCTAGAAAGCTCAAATTTGGTGTATATAATCTTTGGTTCAAGAGTAAGGCTAAGTTCTTGAACCAGTAAAATCCGCCCACAAACACGCCCACAATCGCCATTTTTGTTGAACAACCTCAATTTGGTAAAATTAAATTATGTTTTTTGTACAGTTACGAAAAGAGCATAACGCTAAAATTTTGCACACGCAAGCTTTAGGTAAACCTTCTTCCAATCAAATAAAAATATTTAAGTTTGGGCGTGGCTGACGCCCATTTTTCATACAAAACCATCAATATTGTTTTTATGAAATAACAAATGTTTTATTAAAGAGAAAAACATTAAATTTTGTGGGCATTACTTGCACATAAATCAATAAATTTGATTTTGGGCGTGGCTGACGCCCACTTTTCAATAGAAACTATTAAAAAATTATTTTTGTAAATAAACGGTATTTATAATGAATCCGCAAGCCAAAACTTTGCGTCTCATAGTAGAAACTAAATCGTTTGTGTATGAAAAGAAATTTTTGAATTTTGGGCGTGGCTTTCGCCCACTTTTCATGAAAGAACGAAAAACGTAGTTTTAAAAATTTAAGGTACTACCAATATTCAATTTAAACCTTTTTCCCTTCCGTTCGTTTTATGAAAAATATATCTCTACATTTTCTTGTGTAAATTTTTTCAATACGCCCACTTTTGAAGGCGTGATTTTGATAAAATACCTTTGTTCAGGTAAGATTGTTTAAAAACTACTCGATTCAGCTGTAGTTTTACACATATGCCTAAATACCGATCAAAGCTCAGTGAGTGCTTCAAATTTTCAAGACACGCCCACTTTTAAGGGGCGTTTCCGTCAAAAGTTGTATAAGGCATTAATTTTTTAACGTTTTTTAATCATCGGTCACAGTTTTGATGTAAAAAGATGAACACTTGGATTTATATTCCTTGGTTACGTAGCAGAGTGTGGTCCAAGAATAGTTAAAAACACCCATAATCGCTATTTCCATTCAAAATCTAATTTTTAAAAATTTAAGTTTTGTCTTGTTTTGTTCAAATCAATCTGCAAGAATAAAATTGAATGTCACTGAGCTCATACCAATTGCCTTGGCAATAAAAAGTTTTAACTTTGGGCGTGGCGCACGCCTTTTTTTATTTTGCCAGCACTAATTGAACATCACACCTCACGAAATTAATGTTATTGAATTTTTTTCTGTCTGCTAAAGAAGTATTTTGTTTCTGAAACTGAAACATCGGCTGGCTACGGGAGGCATACGCATACACATACAAAAATATAGGGAATAGGGTATCCAACAGTTAGTTGAAAACGTACTGTAGCTCTCGCTTATGTTTTTCATTTCGTTTGGGGCTATATTTCCAATTTTAAATTGGAGCCATTTTTCATTATTTTTAGTTTGAAAATATTGGGGCCATTTTTCATTATGAAATTTGGCCCCAAAATTTTAAATGAAAAAAGGCCCCAATAAATGACAAAATACGCCAATCCCACAAAATTTCATCGATTTTTGTTGTTTTTGTTTCCCATACAACTTTTTGGGGCCATTTTTCATTGGAGCCAAATTTCATGTAGCCATGATTCCTATTCTACCCTTTTTTATTCATAACACCTGTAAATTGACGACCTATATCAATTTTGTTTGCTATTTTATTCGACGGTGCCGCTTCGACGGGTCCTACCTGTTTTTTAACTTAAATACAAAATATGTGTTACCTAAAGATAAATACATTACAAGAAAAGAAATTATATATCTTTAGGTAGCACACATTATTATTAATCCAGTACTTTGTTATTTTGTTGTATATACTTGTAAGTTCTTGGATATATAAAAACAATAAAACGTAGGTTAATCCTCTTATTCTTTAAAATTGTCACAAAAACTTAAAGAAAGGTTTTTCTTAAAAAAAAAACTCGTATTCGTCATTTTTGATTTTCGCAAAAAGTACAAAAACAGCTGGTTTCCTGTTATAGACTTTAAAATAATAAGAGCATTGAATTTTGGAAACAAAAAAATAGATAAGTAGGTACTTAATTACGTTACATTTAAAAAAAAAGTTTGAATTTTTTTTTTTTATAATGAGTTCACTTTTCACTGAAACAACTTTATTTAAAAATAAAATAAAAGAAGAAATGTTTTGCTTTACAAAAAGGTATATAACATGGCATTGTTACTGTTACCATTGTTTTTTAACTAAATAATTTTTAGTAAAACGCTGTCACATTTCAATAATTTTGGTTTTCACCCAAAACCAATTTCAGATGTCTAATACGAAAAGTACAAAATTCTTTTATTCTGAAATTTTTCCATCTTCACATTACAAATCTCTTTAGGTACCTGCACGCGGCAGGCTGCACCCAACAACAACAACTACACTTAACCCATATCGAATACCAAACGCAACAACAATAAAACGAGATACATTATTTGTATATACACAAATCCAAACAAAGGATAGATACACGGAAAGACGACAAAAAACAAGTTCTTCGATACACTAATACCTACAGCTACACTTCAAGAAAAGGGTGATTTTTTTGAGTTTTGTGGATTCCTTATTTGGAATCCACAATGGGTTGAGCCTTGGATTATGAATGGGTTCTACAAATAGTTCCCACATTCATGAAAAGGCCTCTTAATGCAAGACTTCCAAGCCTTGTTCCGTTTGTTACGTAGAGACTTAAGCTCTTTCGTGTACCACGGATGGCCGGAGTTGATATTATTTTTTGATATCTTAAGAGGAAAAGAAGTGATCAAGCAGCTATTGAAGATTTCATAAAATTTAGTAATTGCGTCGTCAATGATAGAGCAAACATGAATAGTTGAAATATGCAAGATGCAAGTAGGTAATTGAAAGTCGGTTTTACGAATATCGAGTTTATAGAAGCAGTCTTGAGTATTACTGTTAATGAGTAATAGGCTGCTCATGTCAAAAAATATATGAAGTGGAGGATGGTGGCAGTATACGGTAAAAATGGCAGATGGAGATTCTACTACTACTGTACTAACAGCGTCAGAGGAAAGGACTAAATCGAGAGTTCAGTTTTTAAAATTTTTAAAACAGCTTACTTGTAAGTCAGTAAAAGTTATATTGTCCAAAAGAACAAGCTCCTGTTGCAACGAAGCTAACTCGTCTCCTGAAGGGGTCCAAATCCAGATGGTGTTGGGCAAATTGGAGTCGCCCAAGAGTAATAATTTTGCTATTCAAACCAGAAATACCAATCATATGATCTAGAACAGAGGATAGCTCTGTAAAAACTGATGCAAAACTTTTCGAGGGAATGTACGCATTAATAACAAAAAAGATCATTTGAATGAAAGAAAATCTTAACGCAAATGAGTTTAGTTGAAACATTAAAGGGAAAATAGGCAAGGGAAGATGAGATGTAAAGCGAATAGCAATCAGTACACCACCCCCTACCACACTTCACTACCGATATTATATTTTGTTGGGTTTTAACCGATGCTAGGAACCAAAATATAAAATAATTTTAATAAAGTTTGGGCAGAGTACCGATGGTCATACCCGTCGTGACTAAAATGAAACTCCTTTTTCTGCATGTCACAAGTATATTGGAGATAGTAAGGGAGGTGACTAACAACTGCATTGAAACAGTTTCGGGTTTTCAAAGGTGTTTGCGAAATACCAAGGTCTCATAACCCACCCATTTCGGTAAAAGAAATCATCTCTTATATTTAACCGACCATTGCCTTTCGTAGACCTAAACATCTTTGAGCCGCGCTTTAGTTGAAAGACCCCTGACTATGATGTGGATACAAGATCCACAAATCTCCTAAGCTATACTATTGATCATTCCTCTCAGAAATACCTATATACACACTTACTATTGTTGCAATTACCGAAATACTATATACATATTGTTCGTTGCGGATGGTGTTCCCTACCCCCATGACTTACGCTCGAATTCATACTTAACCCCATTATCTTCAGTCATAAAAAAAACTGTTAACTGCAGATTTTCCTTAAACGTTATAAAATTTTAAAATTTATTTTACAAAAGTTCTTATAAACTAACATCTTTCTTAAAGTCTTCACTGATTAGTTAAATCTTTAAATAGTTATTATCTTTTAAACTGTGGATCTTCTTTAATGAATCATTTAGAAAAAAACAAAACTACTACGAATTCTATTCCTTAGCAATACATTTTTTTAGAAATCCTCTTTGAATCTAAATTAATAGTCTTTTATAAAATCTTGAGTGAACTGTCAAAACTCATGAATGAAAAAAAAAAATTTTTTGAACAAAGACTCTATACGAGTGGTACTATAAGTGTACAAAAGTATTTCAAAATTCTATCGCGCTGATACCCTTATCAAGTTCCTATAGATAAGGTGTATCCAAACGTAAACTGAATCGTAAACTAAAAAAAAACAAAACTGTTGGGGGGATTCCTCGTAGGAATACCAATCATACAATTAAAGTTGATTTAAGCTGCTTTGGGTAAGCAGCTCAAGGGAAGGGGGAAGTGCTCAGGGTTCATAATTCCTTACCAAATTCCAACGACAAAACTCTTTACATATGCTGCAAAATTAAAAAAAAAGAAACTTGCAGCACCAAAGCCTTAAATAAAAAAAAACTGGTTTTTTACCTTTTAAAAATAAACTTTTATTATTTTCGACTTTGCTATTCAAGTGCTCGTCAACAACTGACTTAAAAAAATTATAATTATGAAAAACGAAGAGCTCGGTAGTGAAAGCTACATGAGTTGAATTTCTACTTTATAGATGATAATGAAGTTAACTTAATTACTAAATAATGATGTATCTAAAACTTAATGCCTAAAAGCAAAATAAATAAATTGTTGGTACAACAGCTCCAAGCGGGGCCGGGGCCTATGACTTACACTCTTAACCATTACTGTGTGCGCGTTGATATTCTGCAGGAATATCTAAAAGCAGGCAACAATAAATAGACTTTAATATTTAAAACCATTCTAAATGACTCGCATACCTATATTTTGGCATCAACATTCCGGCCTCCTTTTCGGAATATCCGAAATGTTGAAGTAAAGAGGAAAACCAACGTTGGAGGTATTTTGTTATAGAAGCGCCTCGGTTCGCTACTCAGGAAAAAAAAATTGGTTAGTAAGTCCATCGGTGAATGTTGATTAAAGAGTGCCCTTACTCACTCAAGCATGTTAATGAGAAATTTTATTATACACAATTTTTTATGGCATCAAATTGATAAGGTGATGTGCATTTTCATTATCAATAGTATAAATAAAGGATAACAAATTAAAAATTAAAGTAAGACAAAAAAGTATTTATCTCTTGTGAAGCAAGACATAGTTGAAAAAGTTCCCGATCGACAGGCAGGAGACATTATTTAACTATTGGGCGCAATAGTTCACCCTGTTCAGTTTTTACGGTAGCGACGCGAACCTTCCCACCTTTTCCTGGTTGCACATCAACAACTTTCCCTAAACGCCAGAGATTGGGTGGTACATTTTCATTCCATATCACCACAACATCTCTTATTGCTATATTTTTCTGAGGGTATTTCCACTTTGTTCTCCGCTGTAGATCGGTCAAATATTCCTCCTTCCATCGCTCCGAAATTGAAAGTAAAATCCGTTGAATTCTTTGCTAATTCTTGAGGGTGGTGCTTTCACTGCTTTGTCCTTCGGGTAAGGAAATCAAGGACGCACCCTTTAAAAAATGGCCTGGTGTTAAAGGAAGAATTTCAAAGGGATTTTCACTTATTGGGGAAATAGGTCGAGAATTCATACACGATTCAATTTTGATCAACAATGTTGAAAGCTCCTCAAACGTAAGTTGTGAGTTTCCGACTACCTTTTTAAAATGAGCTTTGAAAGACTTCATACCTGCTTCCCAAAGACCGCCCATATGAGGTGAGCCTGGTGGGATAAAATTCCATTTCAAATCTTTGGGAAGGTAGGCTTTCTCAGCCTCTGAGGTTGCATCTGACAACGCCTTTCAAATTTCTCTTGTGAGTATCCTATTGGCACCCACGAAATTGGTACCATTATCGGAAAACAGCTGTTGAGGAACACCCCTACGACCAACGAATCTATCAAGAGCTGCTAAAAACGATTCTATTGAGAGGCTTCCCACTGCTTCTAAATGTACAGTTTTTGTACATAAACAAATAAAAAGACAAGCATAACCTTTTATGGCTTGATAAAATCGAACCTTGTGAGCCTTAATATCAAAGGGGCCAGCAAAATCTAATCCGACCTGGGTGAACGGAAAAGAAAAGTTTACCCTTTCGGGTGGAAGACTTACCATAAGCTGGGTTTGAAGTATCTTTTTGTGTAAGACACAAACTTTGCAACTAAGCAGACAAGATTTTATTAATTTTTTTAATCTTGGAACCCAATAGGTTTTTCGTATTAAATACAAAACCTGTTGGTTCCCACCATGGACGAAAATTTTATGAAAAAATCCTACCAACAGTTTAGACAATTGACACGAATAAGGAAGTATGATGGTAAACTTTTAGTTATAACTCATTGCTGCATTGGTTAAACGACCATTTACTCTAATTATTATATCAGAATCTAAGAATGGATTGAGGGATAAAATAACACTGCCTTTGCTCAATGGCCTTGAGTCTGATAGAGCTTTGTATTCTTCAGCAAAATAATAAACTAGTCTAGTTTTCACAAAAATTATTTCTTGGTGGGTATGTTTTGTCGAAGAATATCGACAAGTAGTTTTTCTTCTCTTAGGGGAAGATAGGTTTACAAATCTAAATAAATATGCCAGTACTTTAACGGCATGAGAATAGTCAGAAAACCTAATTAAAATATCACTATTAGTATCATGATTGGTGAAAAAACTTTTTGTTTTTCTTATTTCAAGGTTCCAATTGGGGTCTTCCTGTAATTTAGTTACCGGCCAAGTTTCCTGGGAAGACTGTAACCAGCTAGGACCATACCACCATTGGTTGTTTTTTTTATCAAAAGTTGAGGCATAACACCTCGGGAGCCGATATCGGCGGGATTGTATTCTGAGGGAACATGTTTCCAAACGCTACCGTGGGGACTTTCAGATTGTACTTTAGAGACCCTGTTTCCCTCAAAATTTCCAGGCGAGATGGAAAATCACGAATCCAATAGAGAACAATCATTGAATCCGTCCACAGATAAACAGGACAGTTCTTTATTCGTAGATTCCTTAGCACAGCGTTCACTAACCCTGTTAGCAAAACAGCTCCGCAAAATTCTAGTCTAGGAATTGAAATGGCCTTAACAGGTGCCACTTTCGTTTTTGAGCAGAGAAGATGTGTAGAAACTTTACCAGAAGAATTCAAAACCCTTGAGTATATGGCAGCAGCGTACGCATTGAGTGACGCGTCACAAAAGCCATGGATTTCAACACAAATTTCAGGGGCGTAATAAATCCACCTTGGAATTTTTATATCTTTTATTATTGGAAAAGATCCCCCAAATTCCCTCCAAGTTTCAACATGATCGGATTTTATGGGTGCATCCCAATGCGTCTTGTCTTTCCAGACATCCTGCATGAGGATTTTTAACAAAATTGTTGTTGGAGCTAACCAACCAATAGGGTCTTAAATTTAACTATATTTGAAAAAAGGTCACGCTTTGTCAAAAGAAGTTCCGGTGATGGAAAAGGCTAACACCTAATGTAGAAGCAATCCTCTGTAGCATTCCAACCAATACCTAAAACTTTAGTATGTGAAGATTCTTCGAATACGAGAAAGTTCTGATCCAAAACATCCTCTCTAGGGATGTTTTCCAACAGACGTGGATGGTTTGCAGTCCATTTCTTTAAACTTAACCCACCAGACAAGAGAAGTGCCTCTAATTCGTCTTGAAGATGAGCAACAGCATTAAAATCAAAGCCTCCAGAAAAAACATCGCCTACGCAACAATCAAACAAAATCACTTCTTTTGCTAAAGCGTATTTTCTTCATCAGAAGCAAGTTGGTGCAATGTTGTAATTGCTAAAAAGGAGCACAGTTCATTCCGAACGTAACTAAATTTATTTCAAAATCAGCCAAACCTGATTCTGAATCTCGAAAGATTATTCGTTTTAATTTTGTATGATCTTTATGAATATGTATCTGGCGATACATCTTTTCAATATCGCTATTGAAAACATAGGGTAATTGTCGCCATATAAGCAAAATTGCTTGCAAATCATTTTGTAGAGCTGGGCCGCTGCATAAATAGTCGTTCAGTCTCACTCCTTTGTTGGTTGAAGCACTGGCGTTAAAAACGACTCTCACTTTAGTGGACGCACTATCCGGATTTACCACTGCATGGTGCGGTAAATAAAATTGTTCACGGGAAAGATTTAAGCTACTTTTGGGAACAAGACCCATATGTTTCAATGAGATGTATTCATTAAGAACTTTATTATATTCTTCCTTTAGGAAAATTTCACTAAGGAGTCACTTTTCTTGACGCAGATATTGCGAAACTGCTATACCTCTTGAAAGACCTAAATCGGATATATTTAAATGGGGCTTAAATGGAAGTTTCACTACATAACGACCATCTGAATTTCGAGTTGTATATCCTTAAAGAACTTTTTTCAAAATTTATCTTCGTTTGATAGGGGTTTAACATCTGAGACCTCTTCGAGTTCCCAAAATGTCTGAATTTGTTTTTCTAAACAGAGTTCACTAAAAAAAGTATTGAGGGTGGTTTTTTTGACTTTCATCAAATGGACCTGAAAGGATCCATACAAAAACAATATTTTGTGCTATGGGAGAAAAGTTCTTTTCTCTTTGCACACCTTCGCATAAAATAAGGGAGTAAATATCTGCTCCGATCAAAATATCTACAGGAACAGGTTTATCAAAATTGGGATCTAACGAAGTAGTTTTTGTTTTTAGTGGACTTTATTGAATTGAAATTCAAAATAAAAGTTTACTCACCTTTAGTCCAAATGCGTTTCGCCCAGGTACAACAGTTGGGCTCATCAGTTAGATGCTGTTGTACCCTTCTAAGACGCAAAATTTTGGTCGATAATTACCGACATTTGATAAAATTACAGAATGAATAAACTGTGAATTCTATTTTTAGGGGAACTCGTTTGAATTCATGCACCTTAAACTATACATATATATATATATATCTATATAAATAAAAATGAATTGGTGTCTGTTTGTACGCGCCTAACTCGGCTGAATTTCATCCGATTTGCATGGGGATGTTTTTGTTGGGTTTGTATTAAACCAGGTAAACACACAACGGAGGCGGTTTTTTTTTTTTTTTTTTTTTTTTTTTTAATTTGAATTTTTTTTTCACTTGCAAAAACAAACGAGTTTCTTCTCCACCTGTCCAAGTCACCCGTTCGCCAGAACGCTGCTCTACGCGCTATTATATTAGAATGCGCCGTACAAAAAATTTCAACGTCGAAAACAAGGGCAAGCTGTTGCCGGATATGCGGATGTGTATTAAACTGATGCGCTTGGTCGTATCTATACTGTTCATCCAAAAAATGACGACTGTTTCTATCTGCGATTGCTTTTGGTCAATGTGCCTGGTCAAACTTCGTACGAGAACCTGCGGACTGTTGATGGTGTGCTGTGTGCCACATTTAGAAAAGCCTGTCAGCGGATGAATTTACTTGCCAACGACATTCATTGGGACGCAACACTTGCCAATGCTACAGTTTCTGCGCCTGCGACTCAAATTGGTAGATTGTTTGCCATCATCATCTCGACATATTTTCCATCTAACCCCCTCACTTTGTGGTACAAATACAAGGACAGCATAGCTGACGATATTTTGCATCGAGTTCGAAGAACAACATCAAATCCCGAAATTCAAATCAACGATGAGATCCGCAACGAGGCGCTGATATTGATCGAAGACATTTGTATGCTCACGTGCAGCAACCTGTTGAGCTAGAATTCGATCGAGACGCTTTGACAGAAACAGTTCGCACAAATGTCCCACTGCTCAATCCCAAAAGCAAAAGAACGAGGACGACTCATTGATGAAGGTGGTTGACGACGGTAACGGTGGCATATTCTTCCTGGATGCACCTGGTGGAACTGGCAAAACGTTTCTCCTTTCGTTAATTTTGGCTCCAATTCGGTCAAGATCCGTAATCGCGCTTGCGGTTGCCTCTTCTCGAATAGCGAACACGTTGGTGGAAGGTGGTTGCACAGCACATTCAGCGTTAAAATTGCCACTGAATCTGCAGTTGAATGACGAACCGACATGCAATATTTCAAGAAATTCTGCTATGGCACAAATGTTAAAAACGTTCAAAATTATCATCTGGGATGAATGCACAATGGCACACAAGCGAGCATTAGAGGCTCTTGATCGAACAATGAAAGATTAACGGAACAATATCAGACGCTTTGGAGGAGCAATGATATTGCTAGCCGGTGATTTCCATCAAATTTTACCAGTAATCCCGCGGTCAACGCCTGCAGATGAACTGAACGCTTGTCTAAAGTTATCGTATTTCTGGCGATACGTAAAAAAGCTGCAGTTGATGACGAACATGCGAGTTGCGTCGCAGAACGATCCATCAGCCGATGATTTTGCAAAAAAAAACAATTGGCAATTGGAAATGGTTGAATTACCGTTGATGCTGCAACTGGCCTGATTTCGTTCCCGCTGAATTGTGAATTCACATCATAGAAGGAAACACTCATCAGCAAAGTGTTCCCTAACATCGGTCACAGTTATTTGAACCACGATTGGCTCAGTGAACGCGCGATATTAGCTGCGACAAATAAGGACGTCGATGATTTGAATTTCATCATTCAAAATAAAATCGCAGCTCCACTGCATTCGTTTAAGTCGGTGGATCGCGTAACAAATGATGACGAAGCAACAAACTATCCAATTGAATCTTTGAATTCGTTGGATGTTCCCGGTCTACCACCGCACAATTTGCAACTCAAAGTCGGCTCTGTCATCATAATGCTGCGCTTTCTAAACCAACCAAAACTATGCAATAGAACTAGGTTGATAGTGAAGAAACTCATGAACAACGTCATTCAAGCGACAATAATCAAAGACAAGTTCAAAGGCGAAGAAGTTCTCATTCCAAGAATTCCTATGATGACGACCGACTTGCCGTTCGAGTTAAAGCGGATTTAGTTTCCCGTTCGACCCGCATTCGCCATGACAATTAACAAATCGCAAGGCCAATTGTTGCAAGTGTGTGGCCTTAATCTTGAATTCCCTTGCTTTTTACATGGACAACTGTACGTGGCGTGTTTGCGTGTCGGAAAGCCATCTGCATTGTTTGTTTATGCACCGGACAAAAAAACCAACAACTATGCTTATCACAAAGCGTTGCAGTGACCTAATCATTTCTATTTACATAAATTTAATTTTAATTAATTTAATATCAATTGTTTAATTCTTTCTTAAAAGAGGCTCGACTTTCGAAAGGGACATTTATTAAATTTAAGGCGGAACGAAGTTCGCCGGGTCAGCTAGTATATATATATATATATATATATATACATCCGTGGTCTAGCCGAAGTTAACGAAGTAGTTTTTGTTTTTAGTGGACTTTATTGAATTGAAACTCAAAATAAAAGTTTAGTGACCTTTAGTCCAATTGCGTTTCCCCCAGGTACAACAGTTGGGCTCATCAGTTAGATGCTGTTGTACCCTTCTAAGGCACAAAATTTTTAAAGATGATTACCGACATTTGATAAAATTACAGCATGAATACACTGTGAATTCTATTTTTAGGGGAATTCGTTTGAATTCATGCACCTAAGACTATAAATATATATATACAATATATACAGGGTGATTCACGAGCGTTGTGCCAAAAAGCTAAAGCGTGTAGGTTGAGTTGAGACAAGAAAAAAATCGTATGGGAGGGGGGTGTATTCCCCACCGTTTAGCCGGGAGGGGCAATTTTCTAAAAAATTGACTTATTTTGTAAAAAAATATATTAAAAATCAACAACTTCGTTTACAACACCGTCTTATACCTTTTTGGAAAGCCAAAAACTTCTTCTTTCATTCTGTTTTTAAATTAAATTGCTTTAACGAATAGTTTATATAAATTTTCAAACTCAAAATTTTGAAAAAAAATTTAAAAAAATAATTTTAAAACTAATTTTATTAAAAATTTTACGTAATTAAGTATAATTTTTGTTCTCACAATTCAATGCTCCCATCAATTTTAAATCCAACACTAGAAACTGTACGGCTCTACGACTTTTTGTTGCCAAGGCATTCAAAAATAACCGAACCTACTTCTTAACAAAAACAGGAAAATCTAGTCTTACGGCATGGCACAAGTGAATCATTTAGCCAATTTTTTCGTGTTTTTGTGAAGATGTAGGTTCGGTTATTTTTGAATACCTTGGCAACAAAAAGTCGTAGAGCCATACGGTTTTCAGTGTTGGATTAAAGATTGATGGAAGCATTGAATTATGAGAACAAAAATTATACCTTATGACGTAACATTTTGAAAAAAATTAGTTTTAAAATTATTTTTTCAAATTTTTTTTTCAAAATTATGAGTTTGAAAATTTATATTTTTTTAACTATTAGTTAAAACAATTTATTTTGAAAGCCAAATGAAAGAAGAAATTTTTGCCTTTCCAAAAAAGTATAACACGGTGTTGTAAACGAAGCCGTTGATTTTTAATATTTTTTTTTTACAAAATAAGTCAATTTTTCAGAAAATTGCCCCTCCCAGTCCTGCTGTATGGGGCAGAAGCGTGGACACCAGGGGCGAACGCAGGGGGGGGTTTGGGGGTTGAAACCCCTCCCGAAATATGTGAAATGAAAAAATAACCATTCATTAAAAAAAAAAAATAAACCTGGAAATATAAAATTTATTTGAAATTTTCATTCTGTCAGTGAAAAAATCTTTCCAAATACACAATCTAACCCATCAGAGATCAATTTTTTCGTGTTGAGAATTCATCTAGAATTGCTCTTGTTTTGGAATGAAACTTGCAAAAGTGAAGAAGATAAATTCTTTTGACAGAAAGAGCAATTCTTTTCTTGTATGAAACTCGCTATAAGTAAATTTGATATGTCGATGTGGAATTAGTGTTGGGTCGTAAACAACGGGACCTGCGACCGAAATATACGAAAATTCACTTCCTTTTTACTTGCAAAATCATCCCATCGGTCGCTCCAAAACTAGCGGTAGTTGCGACCGAAATCTACGAAAATTCACTTCCCTTCTTACTTGTAAACACATTGCATCGGTCGCTCCAAAACTAACGGCAGTTGCGACCGAAATCTACGAAAATGAAAACTTGCATCACACGTACTAAAAGCCAGTCCCTACGTATAAGAACGGGATCGACAACGGCAACTAGGAAAGAGTATACTTTTGTATTGTATAAGCATAATACACATGAAAATTAAAATGAAATTGTAGTTTGAACTGTGAGGTCGATTTTCTTTTGATTCCTACATAAAATCGGTTGTTTATTAAAATAAATTAAAAGTTATTGTGAAAAAAATGAGTAATTCAATACTAAAGTTTTTTAAACCAGCAGCGAGTAAAAACAGTGCTACACCTACAGTTTCAAGTATTGGGGATTTAAACAAATTGTCTGGAGAAGGTCCCCCCACAAAAAAACAAAAACCTGAGGTGTCACAAAACAGTGGAAACCGTAATGTAAGTTCAATATAAGAAAATATTAGTTTTGTTTCCCCTGTGGTGCTGTTTCGTGCTCATGTGTATTTCTAATTGCCTTTTTTAACGGAACTGTTTAAATTGAAATTAATTTTGAACAATACACACGGAAGAGGTGTGCAATATTGTGATTAACGTTATATTAACGTAATATAAGTGTGTAAAAGAAAAAATCTTTTGGTTTCATGTTTCGATATTTTTTTTATTTTTATATGAATAAAGGCACATAGGTGCACATATTTTGAAAAAAAAAATTTTTTCATAATCTCATATGGGCACAAACTTAAAAATCATAACGTGTAACAATACATATTTATTATCTTATCCATAGAATTATGTAAACGACATTGCAAATTTTTGTCGGAAGCAATTAAACGACAGTGAAAAATATGAAGTTCTTGTTCATTGTTGGGTTCCTGATTTAGATTTTAATTTTCCGATATCTGGCCAAAGAAATTTAAAATTTTAGCACTCTTGGTTGCGCTCTTTTGTGTGGTTGACGTATTCTGCAGCAGAAGACGGTGCTTACTGCCGATATTGTGTTGTTTTTGCATTAAAGTCCGTCGGGAAAGGGTCTCATCAGGACACAAATATATTAGTACTGACTGCGTTTCGGATGTGGAAAAAAGCCCTTGAAAAATTTAGAGAACACCAAAACAAAAGTTATCACAAAGAGGCTATAGAGGATGGACAAAATTTTACGTCAATTTTCGAAAATCGAAGGCTTGATGTAGTCAGCGAACTTGACACGAGCCGGAAAGTACAACAACTCGAAAACAGAAAAAAGTTGATTCCGATCATACGAGCTGTTTTTTTTGTGGCAGGCAAGGTATAGCTTTAAGAGGACATCGAGACCACGGCCTTGTATCAATTGATAAGCAGCCAGAAGAAAACGACGGAAATTTTAGGGCGTTACTGCGTTACGCAATTGAAAGTGGTGATAAAGTTTTGGCAGATCATTTAAATAGTTCGGGGGCAAACGCCAGATACATAAGCTATCGCATTCAAAACGAAATAATTGATGCTGCAGGAAAAATTATAACAATGAAAATTGTCCAACGTATCAACAAATCTGGATACTTCTCTGCTATTGCTGACGCAAGCACGGATATCAGTGGGGTTGAACAGTTTTCTATATGCGCTCGTTATGTTGATACAATCGACCATAAATATTTTATTCGCGAAGACTTTTTGTGCTTTATCCCAGTTGAAGACGTAACTGGAAAAGGACTAGCAAGTACGTTGCTGTCTGCAATTAAGGATATGGGCCTTAATCTAGCTAATATGAGGGGACAAGGTAAGTGTCAATAATTGGCTAGAATGATTAAGTATTAATGTTATCGTTTTTGACTGTTCAGGCTATGATGGGGCGCGTGCAATGAGTGGAAAACTCAACGGCTGTGCTGCCAAAGTAAGGGAATTATATCCACAAGCGATTTACGTCCATTGCGCGAACCATAACTTGAATTTGGCCATTACTCACGCCTGTAATATCCCACCAATACGAAATTGCATTGGGGCTATTAAAGAGGTTGTCAATTTATTCAGACTCTCAAACAAAGCAGCTCTAATTTTAAAAGACCAAATACATGCGTCTTGTCCAAAAGCAAAACAAACTCGGCTTTTAAGATTTTGTGAAACCCGTTGGGTTGAGCATTTAGACTCCTTGAGTTTGTTTTTTGACGTATATGAATATATCTGCTGCTCTTTAGAGATCCTGGACGAAAAAAATTTGAAAACTGATGGAGTTAAACCGCATACTTTACTTACAGCAATACACAATGCCCAGTTCATTATTTCACTAACAGTAATCAAGCCAAATTTTAGCCTTATGAAAAACCTTAGTGAATTTTTGCAAAAAAAAGAATGCGATCTAAGCTGCTGCATAGAATATGCAAACCACCTATATGAAGAAATTGCTGAAATGCGACAGAATTCCGAAGTAAGGTTCGGTAGCATATTTGCTGCAGCCAAAGAAATTGCGGAAAAAATGGATTTGCAGTTGGTAGTCCCACGAAATGTCGCAAAACAGAGGAACAGGGATAATTACGAAGGTGGTCCTGAAGAATATTTTCGTCGGTCTATCTATGTTCCTTTTTTGGACCATTTATTGACGCAATTGAAAAATAGATTTCTCGACCATCGTGAGCTGCTTTCCAAAATTCAAAATATATTGCCAGAAAAATGTTGCAAACTTAAAGAGGACGAAATAAAAAGGACTGTTGAGGTGTTTTCCCAAGAATGGCCAGATGATATAAAAGTAGGCTTAGATGATTTTCTAGCCGAAATGAAGATGTGGCGCAGGTAAGAATGTATTTCTTTTATTTTCTTGATATGTATTTCATTGTTAAATTAACTATGGTTTCAGACATTGCTTGAGTATGCCAAACGTAAAACGGCCCAACAACTTTATAGACACCTTAAATGTTTGCGATTCGTCCTTATATAAAACAGTTCATTGTTTTATGCAGATCGGTGCGACACTTCCGGTATCCGTGGCTTCAAGCGAGCGATCCTTTTCATGTCTGCGCAGATTAGAAACTTATCTACGAGGAAAAACCGGCGAGGAGCGACTGAACGGTTTGATGTTGCTGAACATCTATAGGGATATTGAGGTTGACTATGAGGACGTTATAAATATAATGGCAAAAGTTCCAAGGCGCATTGATTTTATTTTATAAAATATTGATCATAACTAAAAATTTATGTATTTAGTTTTATATATATGTAAATACATACATACAGAGTAAAAAAAACTTAAAAATATTAAAAACAAATTGTTCGTTTATATTTAATATATTTTTTTAAAAACCCCCCCCGAAAAAATTTCCTGCGTTCGCCCCTGGTGGACACTGACAAAATCGGATGAATACAGGCTGGGGTGCTTTGAGAGAAAGATTTTCGGGTGATATTCGGGCCTGTATGTATCAATGGAGTATGGAGGAGAAGATTCAATGACGAACTGTACGGGCTATACAGCGACATTGACTTGGTTAAGAAGCTGAAAATTCAGCGGCTTAGATGGCTGGGTCATGTGGAGCGTATGGACGAAAACGCTCCTGCCCGACGAGTCTTCAATTCCAACCCAGAGGGCCGACGCAGTTCTGGAAGACCCCATCTAAGGTGGCGCGATCAAGTGGTAAACGACCTCAACCAACTTGGTGTGCGCAACTGGAGGCCACTGGCTAGGGACCGGCCTAGCTGGCGAGGATTGTTGGTTGAGGCCGTGGTCCACAATGGACTGTCTGCGCCACCTTAAGTAAGGCTAAACGGGGGGGAATAGACCCCCCCTCCCATACGATTTTTTTCTTGTCTCAACTCAACCTACACGCTCTAGCTTTTTGGCACAACGCTCGTGAATCACCCTGTATATATATACTCCCGTGGTCAAGCCAAAGTTAACGAAGTAGTTTTTGTTTTTAGTGGACTTTATTGAATTGAAATTCAAAATAAAAGTTTAGTGACCTTTAGTCCAAATGCGTTTCGCCCAGGTACAACAGTTGGGCTCATCAGTTAGATGCTGTTGTAACCTTCTATACCTGGGCGAAATGCATTGGGGCTAAAGGTCACTAAACTTTTATTTTAAAATTGGGATCTGCCAGTCGCAAGGTTTTTTGCTCAACCAAGTTTGATGCATCAAGTACTTGTGACGGCAGATGAACTGTTAGCTTTCTTAAAACAACAGCTGAAACTGGTGTACGTACATCGGGGTTGATGCGAGATTCGAGAGTGAGAGAACACATACTCGTAGCAAAATCGCTTTGAACTTGTCCAATGCCACAAACAAATGCATTGGTTGAATGGGTGAAATGCTTTAATCGGTTCACTACCGATTGCAAAATGTATATAGCTTCAGAACCAGAGTCGATTAAAGCTCTCAAAAAACAAATGCTTGGTTATGAACACTAATCTTAACCAAGGCTGTAGCTATCAAAACATTTCTTTTCTGCTTGACTAAAAAACTTCAAAGAGAGGGAGAACCAGATTGAGTATAGTGAAATAAACTGTGGTATCTTCTACCACACTGACCACAAGACACTTTACTTTTGCACTTATACACCGAATGTGTTAGTGCGAGGCAATTGTAACAGTACTTCTGGGTCTGTACAGTTTTTCGTCTGGATGCAACATCCATATCTAAAAATGTCTTGCATGAACCCAGGGGGTGGTTGTTGTTGCATATCTTGCAACAAAAATTCTTTTGTTCAGTATGAAAATTGCTTACCTTTTTCAAAGTGTTAACCAAAGCCTGGTTACGATTACGAGATCCTTGCTTAACTTCTTCAACAGATTCTAGTATCTTATATCTAGATGCAAGGAAATCATTCAATGACTTCCACGAAGGAATTTCGTTATTCTCTTCCTTAGTAAGGCTTTGCTCAAGAAGGAATAAAGTATTCTCAGGAAGCTTTTGAGAAACTATGAAATTGAGAATTGGATCCCAGATATCGGTTTTAATTTCGTAGCTTGAAAGTATGCCTTAGCAATCGCAGACGTATCTGTGAAGTTTTCTCAAAGCTGAACCGCTTTCAGTTGAGATCGAAGGAATCGAAAACAATGTTTTCAATTGGGTATTTATAATGATGCCCTTATTTTCATATTGAGATTCTTAAGCATCCCAAGCAAGTTTAAAATTATCTGGAGTGAGTGGAAACTTATCAACAATATTGTGTGCTTGTTTTCTAGTCCTTCGGGTAAGGAAATCAAGGACGCACCCTTTAAAAAATGGCCTGGTGTTAAAGGAAGAATTTCAAAGGGATTTTCACTTATTGGGGAAATAGGTCGAGAATTCATACACGATTCAATTTTGATCAACAATGTTGAAAGCTCCTCAAACGTAAGTTGTGAGTTTCCGACTACCTTTTTAAAATGAGCTTTGAAAGACTTCATACCTGCTTCCCAAAGACCGCCCATATGAGGTGAGCCTGGTGGGATAAAATTCCATTTCAAATCTTTGGGAAGGTAGGCTTTCTCAGCCTCTGAGGTTGCATCTGACAACGCCTTTCAAATTTCTCTTGTGAGTATCCTATTGGCACCCACGAAATTGGTACCATTATCGGAAAACAGCTGTTGAGGAACACCCCTACGACCAACGAATCTATCAAGAGCTGCTAAAAACGATTCTATTGAGAGGCTTCCCACTGCTTCTAAATGTACAGTTTTTGTACATAAACAAATAAAAAGACAAGCATAACCTTTTATGGCTTGATAAAATCGAACCTTGTGAGCCTTAATATCAAAGGGGCCAGCAAAATCTAATCCGACCTGGGTGAACGGAAAAGAAAAGTTTACCCTTTCGGGTGGAAGACTTACCATAAGCTGGGTTTGAAGTATCTTTTTGTGTAAAACACAAACTTTGCAACTAAGCAGACAAGATTTTATTAATTTTTTTAATCTTGGAACCCAATAGGTTTTTCGTATTAAATACAAAACCTGTTGGTTCCCACCATGGACGAAAATTTTATGAAAAAATCCTACCAACAGTTTAGACAATTGACACGAATAAGGAAGTATGATGGTAAACTTTTAGTTATAACTCATTGCTGCATTGGTTAAACGACCATTTACTCTAATTATTCCATCAGAATCTAAGAATGGATTGAGGGATAAAATATAACTGCCTTTGCTCAATGGCCTTGAGTCTGATAGAGCTTTGTATTCTTCAGCAAAATAATAAACTAGTCTAGTTTTCACAAAAATTATTTCTTGGTGGGTATGTTTTGTCGAAGAATATCGACAAGTAGTTTTTCTTCTCTTAGGGGAAGATAGGTTTACAAATCTAAATAAATATGTCAGTACACGGTTAGAAATTTTGGGTTAGATTTTAATATTTTGAGGGTTACATATATGACAACACCAGAAAAATATTAAAATCTAATAAACTGCAAATATTAAAAGAAGATAAGTAATAAAGCAAATATTAAAAAATAATACTGATGAGATATTAAAAATTAATACTTTTTGTATTAAAAATTAATACAATTTTATATTAAAAATTAATAAAATCTTGTATTTAAAACTAATATAACTTCGTATTAAAAATTAATACAATTTCGTATTAAAAATTAATACAATTTATATTAAAAATTAATAAAATTTTATATTAAAAGTTAATAAAGTATTGTATTGAAAAGTAATAAAATAATGTATTGAAAATTAATAAAATTTTATATTTAAAATTAATATAACTTTGCATTAAAAATTAATACAATTTTATATTTAAAATTGATACAATTTTATATTAAATATTAATAAAATGTTGTATTTAAAATTTATGAATTTTTTTATTAAAAAATAATAAAATTTTGTTTAAAAAATTAATAGAATTATATATTTAAAAGTAATAAATCTTTATATTAAGAAAAAAATAAAATTTAATACAATTTTATGGATTTGTATTAACATTTGAAAAAATATGGAAATTCAGATGAATTCGAAAAATATCGAAAAGAAATACTTTCTGTATAACTTTTTGACTTGGAATACAAAATATAAGATAATAATGAATAAATCAAATTAAAAACTATACAAACCATTTTCATCGACCCACCAATAGACTAGGAAATAAAATTTTATTAAATTTTAATACGAGGGTATTAAAATGTAATACAGGCGGGTATTATATTTTAATACAAGGGTATTAAAATGTAATACAGGAGGGTTTGTTTTTAATAAAATTGTATTACTTTTTAATACATGGGTATTCGAATGTAATTAAAACGAGTATTACATCTTAATACAGTTAAAATGTAATACAAACGGGTATTACATTTAAATGCAAGTATATTAAAATGTAATACAGGCGGGTATTATATTTTAATACAAGGGTATTAAAATGTAATACAAGAGGGTTTGTTTTTAATAAAATTGTATTACTTTTTAATACATGGGTATTCGAATGTAATTAAAACGAGTATTACATCTTAATACAGTTACAATGTAATACAAACGGGTATTACATTTTAATGCAAGGGTATTCAAATGTAATACATGAGGGTTCGTTTTTAATAAAATTGTATTATTTTTTTCAAAATAAGGGTATTAAAATGTAGGAAAACCAGTATTACATTTTGGTTTTAATTCCAAATGTATTAAATTCTAATCTTTTTGTATTACTTATAGTAACTTTAAGACAAAAATATTAAAATTTAATCCAAAATAAATTAAAAATGAAAAAATTTATCCAAAAACATTAAAATTTAATACAAAATATATTAAAATTAAATGTAATAATTTGAAAATATTAAAAAGTAATATTTTGTGTATTGCATACAGTTGTAATACAGGAGCTGTATTAAAAAATATCCCAAAATTTTTAACCGTGTACTTTTACGGCATGAGAATAGTCAGAAAACCTAATTAAAATATCACTATTAGTATCATGATTGGTGAAAAAACTTTTTGTTTTTCTTATTTCAAGGTTCCAATTGGGGTCTTCCTGTAATTTAGATACCGGCCAAGTTTCCTGGGAAGACTGTAACCAGCTAGGACCATACCACCATTGGTTGTTTTTTTTATCAAAAGTTGAGGCATAACACCTCGGGAGCCGATATCGGCGGGATTGTATTCTGAGGGAACATGTTTCCAAACGCTACCGTGGGGACTTTCAGATTGTACTTTAGAGACCCTGTTTCCCTCAAAATTTCCAGGCGAGATGGAAAATCACGAATCCAATAGAGAACAATCATTGAATCCGTCCACAGATAAACAGGACAGTTCTTTATTCGTAGATTCCTTAGCACAGCGTTCACTAACCCTGTTAGCAAAACAGCTCCGCAAAATTCTAGTCTAGGAATTGAAATGGCCTTAACAGGTGCCACTTTCGTTTTTGAGCAGAGAAGATGTGTAGAAACTTTACCAGAAGAATTCAAAACCCTTGAGTATATGGCAGCAGCGTACGCATTGAGTGACGCGTCACAAAAGCCATGGATTTCAACACAAATTTCAGGGGCGTAATAAATCCACCTTGGAATTTTTATATCTTTTATTATTGGAAAAGATCCCCCAAATTCCCTCCAAGTTTCAACATGATCGGATTTTATGGGTGCATCCCAATGCGTCTTGTCTTTCCAGACATCCTGCATGAGGATTTTTAACAAAATTGTTGTTGGAGCTAACCAACCAATAGGGTCTTAAATTTAACTATATTTGAAAAAAGGTCACGCTTTGTCAAAAGAAGTTCCGGTGATGGAAAAGGCTAACACCTAATGTAGAAGCAATCCTCTGTAGCATTCCAACCAATACCTAAAACTTTAGTATGTGAAGATTCTTCGAATACGAGAAAGTTCTGATCCAAAACATCCTCTCTAGGGATGTTTTCCAACAGACGTGGATGGTTTGCAGTCCATTTCTTTAAACTTAACCCACCAGACAAGAGAAGTGCCTCTAATTCGTCTTGAAGATGAGCAACAGCATTAAAATCAAAGCCTCCAGAAAAAACATCGCCTACGCAACAATCAAACAAAATCACTTCTTTTGCTAAAGCGTATTT
This sequence comes from Platycheirus albimanus, assembly GCA_916050605.2. Classification (NCBI taxonomy): domain Eukaryota; kingdom Metazoa; phylum Arthropoda; class Insecta; order Diptera; family Syrphidae; genus Platycheirus; species Platycheirus albimanus. The sequence goes on along the minus strand of OU696696.1, from coordinate 169,635,324 downwards.
TCTTCATCAGAAGCAAGTTGGTGCAATGTTGTAATTGCTAAAAAGGAGCACAGTTCATTCCGAACGTAACTAAATTTATTTCAAAATCAGCCAAACCTGATTCTGAATCTCGAAAGATTATTCGTTTTAATTTTGTATGATCTTTATGAATATGTATCTGGCGATACATCTTTTCAATATCGCTATTGAAAACATAGGGTAATTGTCGCCATATAAGCAAAATTGCTTGCAAATCATTTTGTAGAGCTGGGCCGCTGCATAAATAGTCGTTCAGTCTCACTCCTCTGTTGGTTGAAGCACTGGCGTTAAAAACGACTCTCACTTTAGTGGACGCACTATCCGGATTTACCACTGAATGGTGCGGTAAATAAAATTGTTCACGGGAAAGATTTAAGCTACTTTTGGGAACAAGACCCATATGTTTCAATGAGATGTATTCATTAAGAACTTTATTATATAAAAAAACTAAGGAGTCACTTTTCTTGACGCAGATATTGCGAAACTGCTATACCTCTTGAAAGACCTAAATCGGATATATTTAAATGGGGCTTAAATGGAAGTTTGACTACATAACGACCATCTGAATTTCGAGTTGTATATCCTTAAAGAACTTTTTTCAAAATGTATCTTCGTTTGATAGGGGTTTAACATCTGAGACCTCTTCGAGTTCCCAAAATGTCTGAATTTTTTTTTCTAAACAGAGTTCACTAAAAAAAGTATTGAGGGTGTTTTTTTTGACTTTCATCAAATGGACCTGAAAGGATCCATACAAAAACAGTATTTTGTGCTATGGGAGAAAAGTTCTTTTCTCTTTGCACACCTTCGCATAAAATAAGGGAGTAAATATCTGCTCCGATCAAAATAGCTACAGGAACAGGTTTATCAAAATTGGGATCTAACGAAGTAGTTTTTGTTTTTAGTGGACTTTATTGAATTGAAATTCAAAATAAAAGTTTACTGACCTTTAGTCCAAATGCGTTTCGCCCAGGTACAACAGTTGGGCTCATCAGTTAGATGCTGTTGTACCCTTCTAAGACGCAAAATTTTGGTCGATAATTACCGACATTTGATAAAATTACAGAATGAATAAACTGTGAATTCTATTTTTAGGGGAACTCGTTTGAATTCATGCACCTTAAACTATACATATATATATATATCTATATATATAAAAATGAATTGGTGTCTGTTTGTACGCGCCTAACTCGGCTGAATTTCATCCGATTTGCATGGGGATGTTTTTGTTGGGTTTGTATTAAACCAGGTAGACACACAACGGAGCCGGTTTTTTTTTTTTTTTTTTTTTTAATTTGAATTTTTTTTTTCACTTGCAAAAACCAACGAGTTTCTTCTCCACCTGTCCAAGTCACCCGTTCGCCAGAACGCTGCTCTACGCGCTATTATATTTAGAATGCGCCGTACAAAAAATTTCAACGTCGAAAACAAGGGCAAGCTGTTGCCGGATATGCGGATGTGTATTAAACTGATGCGCTTGGTCGTATCTATACTGTTCATCCAAAAAATGACGACTGTTTCTATCTGCGATTGCTTTTGGTCAATGTGCCTGGTCAAACTTCGTACGAGAACCTGCGGACTGTTGATGGTGTGCTGTGTGCCACATTTAGAAAAGCCTGTCAGCGGATGAATTTACTTGCCAACGACATTCATTGGGACGCAACACTTGCCAATGCTACAGTTTCTGCGCCTGCGACTCAAATTCGTAGATTGTTTGCCATCATCATCTCGACATGTTTTCCGTCGAACCCCCTCACTTTGTGGGACAAATACAAGGACAGCATAGCTGACGATATTTTGCATCGAGTTCGAAGAACAACATCAAATCCCGAAATTCAAATCAACGATGAGATCCGCAACGAGGCGCTGATATTGATCGAAGACATTTGTATGCTCATGTGCAGCAACCTGTTGAGCTAGAATTCGATCGAGACGCTTTGACAGAAACAGTTCGCACAAATGTCCCACTGCTCAATCCCAAAAGCAAAAGAACGAGGACGACTCATTGATGAAGGTGGTTGACGACGGTAACGGTGGCATATTCTTCCTGGATGCACCTGGTGGAACTGGCAAAACGTTTCTCCTTTCGTTAATTTTGGCTCCAATTCGGTCAACATCCGTAATCGCGCTTGCGGTTGCCTCTTCTCGAATAGCGAACACGTTGTTGGAAGGTGGTTGCACAGCACATTCAGCGTTAAAATTGCCACTGAATCTGCAGTTGAATGACGAACCGACATGCAATATTTCAAGAAATTCTGCTATGGCACAAATGTTAAAAACGTTCAAAATTATAATCTGGGATGAATGCACAATGGCACACAAGCGAGCATTGGAGGCTCTTGATCGAACAATGAAAGATTAACGGAACAATATCAGACGCTTTGGAGGAGCAATGATATTGTTAGCCGGTGATTTCCATCAAATTTTACCAGTAATCCCGCGGTCAACACCTGCAGATGAACTGAACGCTTGCCTAAAGTTATCGTATTTCTGGCGATACGTAAAGAAGCTGCAGTTGATGACGAACATGCGAGTTGCGTCGCAGAACGATCCATCAGCCGATGATTTTGCAAAAAAAAACAATTGGCAATTGGAAATGGTTGAATTACCGTTGATGCTGCAACTGGCCTGATTTCGTTCCCGCTGAATTGTGAATTCACATCATAGAAGGAAACACTCATCAGCAAAGTGTTCCCTAACATCGGTCACAGTTATTTGAACCACGATTGGCTCAGTGAACGCGCGATATTAGCTGCGACAAATAAGGACGTCGATGATTTGAATTTCATCATTCAAAATAAAATCGCAGCTCCACTGCATTCGTTTAAGTCGGTGGATCGCGTAACAAATGATGACGAAGCAACAAACTATCCAATTGAATCTTTGAATTCGTTGGATGTTCCCGGTCTACCACCGCACAATTTGCAACTCAAAGTCGGCTCTGTCATCATAATGCTGCGCTTTCTAAACCAACCAAAACTATGCAATAGAACTAGGTTGATAGTGAAGAAACTCATGAACAACGTCATTCAAGCGACAATAATCAAAGACAAGTTCAAAGGCGAAGAAGTTCTCATTCCAAGAATTCCTATGATGACGACCGACTTGCCGTTCGAGTTAAAGCGGATTTAGTTTCCCGTTCGACCCGCATTCGCCATGACAATTAACAAATCGCAAGGCCAACCGTTGCAAGTGTGTGGCCTTAATCTTGAATTCCCTTGCTTTTTATATGGACAACTGTACGTGGCGTGTTTGCGTGTCGGAAAGCCATCTGCATTGTTTGTTTATGCACCGGACAAAAAAACCAACAACTATGCTTATCACAAAGCGTTGCAGTGACCTAATCATTTCTATTTACATAAATTTAATTTTAATTGATTTAATATCAATTGTTTAATTCTTTCTTAAGAGAGGCTCGACTTTCGAAAGGGACATTTATTAAATTTAAGGCGGAACGAAGTTCGCCGGGTCAGCTAGTATATATATATATATATATACATCCGTGGGCTAGCCGAAGTTAACGAAGTAGTTTTTGTTTTTAGTGGACTTTATTGAATTGAAACTCAAAATAAAAGTTTAGTGACCTTTAGTCCAATTGCGTTTCCCCCAGGTACAACAGTTGGGCTCATCAGTTAGATGCTGTTGTACCCTTCTAAGGCACAAAATTTTTAAAGATGATTACCGACATTTGATAAAATTACAGCATGAATACACTGTGAATTCTATTTTTAGGGGAATTCGTTTGAATTCATGCACCTAAGACTATAAATATATATATACAATATACAGGGTGATTCTCGAGCGTTGTGCCAAAAAGCTAAAGCGTGTAGGTTGAGTTGAGACAAGAAAAAAATCGTATGGGAGGGGGGTGTATTCCCCACCGTTTAGCCGGGAGGGGCAATTTTCTAAAAAATTGACTTATTTTGTAAAAAAATATATTAAAAATCAACAACTTCGTTTACAACACCGTCTTATACCTTTTTGGAAAGCCAAAAACTTCTTCTTTCATTCTGTTTTTAAATTTAATTGTTTTAACGAATAGTTTAAGAAATATAAATTTTCAAACTCAAAATTTTGAAAAAAAATTTAAAAAAATAATTTTAAAACTAATTTTATTAAAAATTTTACGTAATTAAGTATAATTTTTGTTCTCACAATTCAATGCTCCCATTAATTTTTAATCCAACACTAGAAACTGTACGGCTCTACGACTTTTTGTTGCCAAGGCATTCAAAAATAACCGAACCTTCTTCTTAACAAAAACAAGAAAATCTAGTCTTACGGGATGGCACAAGTGATCATTTAGCCAATTTTTTGGTGTTTTTGTGAAGAAGTAGGTTCGGTTATTTTTGAATACCTTGGCAACAAAAAGTCGTAGAGCCATACGGTTTTCAGTGTTGGATTAAAGATTGATGGAAGCATTGAATTATGAGAACAAAAATTATACCTAATGACGTAACATTTTGAAAAAAATTAGTTTTAAAATTATTTTTTCAAATTTTTTTTCAAAATTTTGAGTTTGAAAATTTATATTTTTTTAATTATTAGTTAAAACAATTTCATTTGAAAACAAAATGAAAGAAGAAATTTTTGGCTTTCCAAAAAAGTATAACACGGTGTTGTAAACGAAGCCGTTGATTTTTAATATTTTTTTTTACAAAATAAGTCAATTTTTCAGAAAATTGCCCCTCCCAGTCCTGCTGTATGGGGCAGAAGCATGGACACTGACACAATCGGATGAATACAGGCTGGGGTGCTTTGAGAGAAAGATTCTTCGGGTGATATTCGGGCCTGTATGTATCAATGGAGTATGGAGGAGAAGATTCAATGACGAACTGTACGGGCTATACAGCGACATTGACTTGGTTAAGAAGCTGAAAATTCAGCGGCTTAGATGGCTGGGTCATGTGGAGCGTATGGACGAAAACGCTCCTGCCCGACGAGTCTTCAATTCCAACCCGGAGGGCCGACGTAGTTCTGGAAGACCCCATCTAAGGTGGTGCGATCAGGTGGTAAACGACCTCAACCAACTTGGTGTGCGCAACTGGAGGCCACTGGCTAGGGACCGGCCTAGCTGGCGAGGATTGTTGGTTGAGGCCGTGGTCCACAATGGACTGTCTGCGCCACCTTAAGTAAGGCTAAACGGGGGGGAATAGACCCCCCCTCCCATACGATTTTTTTCTTGTCTCAACTCAACCTACACGCTCTAGCTTTTTGGCACAACGCTCGTGAATCACCCTGTATATATATACTCCCGTGGTCAAGCCAAAGTTAACGAAGTAGTTTTTGTTTTCAGTGGACTTTATTGAATTGAAATTCAAAATAAAAGTTTAGTGACCTTTAGTCCAAATGCGTTTCGCCCAGGTACAACAGTTGGGCTCATCAGTTAGATGCTGTTGTAACCTTCTATACCTGGGCGAAATGCATTGGGGCTAAAGGTCACTAAACTTTTATTTTAAAATTGGGATCTGCCAGTCGCAAGGTTTTTTGCTCAACCAAGTTTGATGCATCAAGTACTTGTGACGGCAGATGAACTGTTAGCTTTCTTAAAACAACAGCTGAAACTGGTGTACGTACATCGGGGTTGATGCGAGATTCGAGAGTGAGAGAACACATACTCGTAGCAAATTCGCTTTGAACTTGTCCAATGCCACAAACAAATGCATTGGTTGAATGGGTGAAATGCTTTAATCGGTTCACTACCGATTGCAAAATGTATATAGCTTCAGAACCAGAGTCGATTAAAGCTCTCAAAAAAAAAAATGCTTGGTTATGAACACTAATCTTAACCAAGGCTGTAGCTATCAAAACATTTCTTTTCTGCTTGACTAAAAAACTTCAAAGAGAGGGAGAACCAGATTGAGTATAGTGAAATAAACTGTGGTATCTTCTACCACACTGACCACAAGACACTTTACTTTTGCACTTATACACCGAATGTGTTAGTGCGAGGCAATTGTAACAGTACTTCTGGGTCTGTACCGTCTTTCGTCTGGATGCAACATCCATATCTAAAAATGTCTTGCATGAACCCAGGGGGTGGTTGTTGTTGCATATCTTGCAACAAAAATTCTTTTGTTCAGTATGAAAATTGCTTACCTTTTTCAAAGTGTTAACCAAAGCCTGGTTACGATTACGAGATCCTTGCTTAACTTCTTCAACAGATTCTAGTATCTTATATCTAGATGCAAGGAAATCATTCAATGACTTCCACGAAGGAATTTCGTTATCCTCTTCCTTAGTAAGGCTTTGCTCAAAAAGGAATAAAGTATTCTCAGGAAGCTATTGAGAAACTATGAAATTGAGAATTGGATCCCAGATATCGGTTTTAATTTCGTAACTTGAAAGTATGCCTTAGCAATCGCAGACGTATCTGTGAAGTTTTCTCAAAGCTGAACCGCTTTCAGTTGAGATCGAAGGAATCGAAAACAATGTTTTCAATTGGGTATTTATAATGATGCGCTTATTTTCATATTGAGATTCTTAAGCATCCCAAGCAAGTTTTAAATTATCTGGAGTGAGTGGAAACTTATCAACAATATTGTGTGCTTCTTTTCTAGTCTTAAGGCGTGAATGAAAAAGCTTTTCTACATTGCTTAGCCGCGTATGGTTGACAAAAATGGAAGTGAACATGTCACGAAATGGGCCATGATTGGTAATCGTCTTTAAAGCACTCAACATCACAAGGTGGCACTCTGATTTGCCATTCTTGATCACCTTTATCATTTGATTTAGAGACTATCAGCTTTTCCCTCGTTTCCTTCGACGGACTGATTTGCATTAGATCTATAATGCTACCCACTGTACTGAAATACGAAGCAGAAACACTAACATATTTTGACTTAATGCTCAATAATTTTTTATCATCTATGCTCTTATCTTCATTTATTAAACAATTGTCATAAGATGACCGAAATTTGTCCCAAAAAACTTCAAATGCCTTTTTCCAAGCTTCTAAGGTACCTGGAGTTAAGGTCTCTCTGTAGGGAATATCGCGAAAACTTTTAATAAATTCATTTATTTGTCTCACGTTCAGATAAAACTCGTCCGAAAGGGACACCTTGAAAACAGAAAAGTAAAGAATAAATGTGATCTTCGGCGAAGACAAAATGCAATTAAAATTATCTAAAAAAAATCTTTCAAGGTAATAGATCAAAAACTTCAAAAAAAAAAGTGTTAAATATTAAGAAAAATCTTAAATAAGCAATAAATACAAAGAACCGATAATCCGTAACAGGATCTAAAAAAAACCACCTGTTGTATGCACCAAAGACAGTTGGAAAAATTGTTACTTTCATGTGATCAGAATCACGGGATCAAGAAAAAACCGCAACTTCAACTGTTCTAGTGCCTAAGGATCAAAAACCGTTCCAAATATCTTCTAACTTCACATCCGTTTTTTTTTACGAATAAACTGTTTTAAGTTCGATAACGCGATCACATGTAAAATGGACTCTCATGTCATATTTTTTACTTTTTCAGGCTTAAGGAAACTTGCCTATATATATAAATTAGACAAATCTTCAAATACCTATAGTTTGATCAATTTTATATAAAAAAATATTTTTTCACTGCACATCACCTACCTTAGGTAAGTGATATAAGTTTCAATAAATTTTTTGATGAAAATAACTTCTTCCCCCCAGAATCCGGTTCATTTGGGCCAAAAAATAATGTTGGGGGGATTCCTCGTATGAATCCCAATCATACAATTAAAGTTGATTTAAGCTGCTTTGGGTAGGCAGCTCAAGGGAAGGGGGATGTGCTCAGGGTGTGCAACTTCCTCACCGAAATCCAACGACGAAACTCTTTACATATGCTGCAAAATCGAAAAAAACTTTTGCAGCACCAAATCTTAAACAAAAACAAAAAAACTGGTTTCTTACCTTTTAAAAAGAAACTTTATTATTTTCGACTTTCCTGTTCAATTGCTCGTCAACAACTGACTTACAAAAATTATAATTCTAAAAACCGAAGGGCTCGGTGGTGAAAGCTACATGAGTTGAATTTCTACTTTATAGATGATAATGAAGTTAACTTAATTACTAAATAATGATGTATCTGAAACTTAATGCCTAAAAGCAGCCAACAATAATAAGAGTTTAATATTTAAAACCATTCTAAATGACTCGCATATATTTTGGCGTCAACAAAAACTAATCGCGATACGTTTAGCAAATCTAGCCAACCCCCAAAATCACCCATCAATATTTCACAAATCCCAAACAAATTTAGCAGACCGTTCGCCTGTGGGTTATGCAATAAAGCGAGAGACACATTATATATTATCAAAAACAATATAGTTAAAAGCAAAAATATAATAGTTAAGTATTCAAATATAGTTCATGCAATAATCAGGGCAATTATGACACTTAAACTTAAAGAAGATTCTGCTACAAACTGTAGTCTTTAAGTGAATGAGTATAAGTGCAAACGAAAAGTAAAAACAACAAAATATAAAAGTGAAGTGAGTTATTCAAAAAAGAGCTATCGTGTTGAATCCTCAATACCTTCAAAGAAAGGAAATACTCTTGTTATTGCAGTTTATGTCCTCATACAAATAACGGTGCTCGAACCCGAAATAATCGCTTTCAAGTTTTTATAATGACGACGTATGTTCGACGGTTTGACAACGATCATTTTGTATATCTATCGGACTGAAAATCAGATCCGATTTCTTTGGATCTCTCTGGTACAACTGTAGTTGCGTCCTTCTATCTTGAAAGATTTAAATATGAACAGCTTCTTCTTTCATTCACGAGAAACTTTTATTCCCTTAAGTAGAATAATTTAACAATTCATTAATTCTAAAATTACTTAGATTTGTAATTAGTTTTTTTGGTATAAAGGTAATTTCAATAATTCATATCATTTCTTAAGAAAACTTGTTTAATATGTAATACAAAATATAAAATTATCACTTAAAATAAGTTTTCTCTTTCAAGAAGACTATTGGAATTGGTGTTTCAGCCATGAGGTTTAGTGTAAAAGTAACAAAATGGCGTGCTAGAGTCTTCTTCATTATTTTACAAGTAAAGGATAGCCGCCATTTTCACTGTCAGTCCAGATTATCAGTGACAGCTGACGCTTGTGCTGTTAGCACAGATTAAGTGCTGCCAAGTTTGGCTGTTCGCTTGTTTTTCAGTTTTTGCGCAGTAGGGCTGCATCTTCAGTGATTTCTCCTGCAAGCTTGTCTCCGTTTGATGATCCCAGCAGGAAATGATTCGGGGTCAGAGCTTCATCTTCGTCACTATCTAAGGGAACATAAGTAAGGGGTCGTCTATTTATTATTTTCTCTACCTCAGACATCATTGTACCTAAAAGCTCATCCGAAGAGTTTCTTGTTGGAGTAATATGACTCAAGGTCACTTTAACAGAGCGAACCAATCTCATAACCCATGTGTGGTTATAGAGGTGGGATAAAGTTCCACTTAAGGATTGGTCTAACAAAGCTAGCAGCCAATTTTTCAACTTGGATCTTATTAACCGCTTCCTTCAACTCCACGCTGGCACCCCGAAAATTGGTCCAATTATCGCTAAGGATTTCCAGTCGAAAGGCCCTTCTTGCGATACAGAATTTTATTGAAATAATGCAGGAATCTGCAGATAGGCTAGATGCGACTTCGATGTGCACTGCTCATTTGTAAGGCATATTATAAACACTCCCCAACGCTTTGCGGAGTGTCTTCCAACTTTGACATATAGTGGTCCAAAGTTGTCTATGTCTATAAAGGAAAACGGTCTTGTGAAGGGTTAGAGCCTCGCAGATGGTAGGTTTCCTGTCAACGGTGGCTCTGGAAGACATTAGTCGTTTTTGCACTGCTGGCATTCTCTCACTATAGTTTTTAAAAGGATAGGGAGCTTTGGTATGTAAAATCTTTGGCGGACTTCGTTAATAACTGTTTCGTTGTTCTTGTGGACAAAATCGTTGATGATAGTCGTGGAATAGCAGATTGGTTATTTTGTTTTGCCTCGGTAGAGTTATCGGGCATTTTGTACACAATGGCACTCCTGGTACATCATCTATTCGTCCTTTTATTCGCAATAGTTCATTGTCATCTAGATATGGGCATAGCTTGCATAGTGGACTCAATTGAGGGAGCGTTTATTCTTCCATTCCGTTTGTCTTTAGACTCGCTATTTTTCGGAGAAGAAATCATGTTGACACATCTTCATAAGATACATTTCTGCCTGCGCGAAATGTGTTGATCTTAACATTGTGATGAATGTTTCCTTCCCTAGGATTCTTTGCCAAATGAATTGGACTGCTTTGGCCATTGTGCGCAATAGTCAAATCCAGCAGCTGAATCTCGTTACATTTATAACGAAGTCGATTTCTTTGACGTGGTGTAAATTGATTTATCATTTCAACGGTTACCGATCTTAACAGAAAAATTTCTCCTGGCCATTGTTCCTTGGGTCCGTACAAGAACTTTGGATCTCGATACCAACGACTTTCTGAATGAAATTCGCTCTTACCGAGGCACTTTGTTGCCTCGTCAACCACATTTTCTTTGCTAGGTAGCCATTTCCAGTTTTTTGCTTCCATCTTTTCAACAATTCCTCCTACTCGAAACGCCACAAACTGTTTGCACCTACGATAATCTGAGTTAATCCAACTTATAACCGTTCGAGAGTTCGACTAGAAATACTTTTCTGTTATTTCGATAGAGTAGTCTTCTGTTATCATTCGTGCTTGTTTCGTATCCAAGACATCTGCTCCCAACTATAGTCGAGCTATCGAGATCATATTTAATGGTGCTACTTTTGTTTTGTCACCAACTTAAGAGCACTCAATAACCTCGTCTTTGGTAACTCGAAAATATCCTACCGCTAAGCATGCCATCTCGCTGGCATCAACAAATATATGCAATTGCACTGAATAGTAATCTCTAAAGGAAAATTGCGTCAGATATGGCCTCTTGATACTGACTTTTTTGATGGTCGCTATAAGATTTATCCAAATGCACCGTTTTTCATAATGGTGAGGAAGAATTTTCTGATCCCATTCAACAGCCGAGCTCCAGACTTTTTGCAGGATGGTTTATAGTAATACCAGAAAGTTTGACAGGAATCAAAGATCAAAACCGTCATGAGGATTCGGAGCAGTTCTCATTTTGTAGGCCAGAAATCTTCAAGTAAAGCGTTGAGCTTTAAATGCTTTGTTTTAAGAGCGAAGGAGAACAAATCAAAGCATAGTGATCACCACACGCCAAGGCCCTTTTCGGGGTTGGATACTAGTTTCAGTTTGCTTTCAGTCGTGTCCTTATTTGTGGCTCTTTCCTTAAAGTTATCAAGTACTTTTGACGAATTTGATAAGAAATTTCGTAAATTGAAACCAGCTTCGCTATTTATGAAAATCAAGTCTTTTACTAGCTGCACAGCCTCATCTTCAGAGTCTACACTGTCTAAGTAGTCATGGACGTAGTGTGTTTCAATTATGGCATGTGATGCCCGTGGGTATTTAGCTTTGAAATTATTTGCATTCATATTTTTGACGAATTGAGCGCAGAAGGGCGAGCATGTTGAGCCGAACGTTATAACTTGCATTATGTACTCTTCGATTTTATTAGTACACATATTTCGCCACAGAAAACGTTGAGCGTGTTGGTCGCTTCTCTTTATCCATACTTGATGGAACATCTCTTGTATGTCAGCGCATATTGCAATATTTCGTTCTCTGAATCGAAAAAGCCCGGGAAAAAGAGAGGAATCAATATCTGGACCAGAAAAGGGCATAGAGTTTAATGAGACAATATTCACGCATGCAGCTGCGTCCCATACCATTCTTTTCTTCCCTGGCTTATTATGATTTGTAACAGGGAAGACTGGAAGGTACCAAACTATAGACACATTTTCTTGCAGCTCTATTTAAGTTAATTTTCTGGTGTACCTTTTTTTCATACTCTTCGATTTGTTGGTGAAGTCTATAAGACAGCTCCACGTCTCAAAGCATTTTCTTTTTAAGGCATAATTATCGGTGCTGTGCCATCAAGCGGCTATTGGGCATCTCTTTGTTATCGAACTTCCAAAATGATTTCCTTTTCTCGATATGCTACGTTCCAATATTGATATGACCTTTTCTTCGTCGCATGAGCGTATAGCTTTAGAAGTGGTCGATTTTAATGTATCAATTTCGATAAATCCCGTAAAGACTGCACTCAAGTTCTTGTCCCCGGATTTCTGACATTCGCATAAGTGGAAGTTGGCAAAAACTTGTGGTTGGTCGTTTCTTTTAGACTCGTGTTTAAACGGGCCGTATACACTACAACCCAAGTGGGTTTTGGATGCTATTGGTTGGTCTTCTCTTCCTTCTTTAGAGCTCAAAGGAACGCACAGTTTCCACTGATCTAGTCCAATAAGTAAGCAAGACTTCGCTTTAGAGTAAGAATTTACCAGAAGGCCACTAAGGTAGGAGTTTTGATTGGACAATTGTTCTTCATCGATGGATTGTTTTGGAAGATTGAGATGACTGACAGTGCAAAGATTTATTGTGTGCCTTTTATTGATTGCAGGTGCCGAGATTTCTATTCTTATTTTCTGCGATGAATTTTCTGTGCAATGCGTATCCGAAGTCAACTTGAGACACAGCGGCTGCAACTCTCCTTCAGCAACCAGTTCAATGGTGAGATCTTCGTCGATAAGAGATATTGACGAGCCATCGTCGAGCAAGGCGAAAGTATGTATTTCCTTATTTTTGTTATGTAAGACGACAGGTATTTTTTTTTAAATATGACACTTGTCTCACTGTCTTTGCTTAGACAAATTGTTTGCTGGTTTGTGACAGGCTAAGCATGATGGTCACTTGCAATATTGTGAAGCATTCTGAGGTGTTTATACCAGTACGTACAGCCGTTGACGCCACACACTTTATCCGAGTAACATCTTTTTCTTCCATTGGCTCGGAGGCAGGTTCTGGAAATTGTAAATTTTCTTAGAACTTCCCATCTTTCTTTGAGGTTCAATTTTATAAATTCTTCGGGTTGGGGTCGAAATTCGGTATGGGTCATAATTCTGCTTTCAAAATTCTGCATGCCAAAATTCTGTTTTGCATAATTCTGTTTGTACAAAATTCTGTATTACAAAATTCTGCATTTCAAAAAATTCTGTTTTTTCAAAATTCTTTTTTTAAAAATTCTTTAAATATGTTGTAAACGAGAAATCGTTTTGATAATGTAAAAAAGTGCGCACTTTTTTACATTATCAAAACGATTTCTCGTTTACAACATATTTACAGAATTTTTAAAAACAGAATATTTGTTATGTAAAAAAATACATAATTTAAACATAATAAGAATATACAATATTGGTATACAGTTAAAACGATTTTAGTTTTAGTACCTACTGACAGGATTATAAAATAGTACTACACAGTTTTAATATTGCAAAAGAGGGATATATTGTTATATATATTGTTATATATATTGTTATACATATTTTTATCGTTCTCTCTTCTTATCTCTTGTTCTCTGCATGAATAATGTTTCAATCAGAGAGTCATTAAATACATAATTGCAACAACCCTGGTTATTTTTCTTAGACAGAATTTCACTGCTCAGGAAACAGAATTTTGCACATACAGAATTTTGAAATACAGAATTTTGAAATACAGAATTTTTAAATACAGAATTTTGCATTGACAGAATTTAGTAATGCAGAATTTTGGACAAACAGAATTTTGACCATACAGAATTTTTTTAAAAAAACAGAATTTTGACCAAACAGAATTTTGAAAACCAGAATTATGACCCGCTCCCAAATTCTTCACATTGTTCTACTGTACTACAGTTCTGTTGGCACACTTTACACATTTTGTCGGTTTGATGTATGTTTAATGCTCCTCTGGCGGAGGTCCTTCCGGTTCTACTCACGGCTTTAGCAACGTTGAGTGGAGTGACTATAGAAGCAGAATACGCTTCATCTGCCAACAAGGAATTATAAACCGAAAGGTCCAAATCGTTCATGCTCCTATAGAAGTGTCCCCAATCTAATCGAAGACTAGGCGGAAGCTTATCGACTAGCTCTCTAAGTAGGCTTGGGTCAGCTTATTGTTTTTTTAGACCAGTTGCCATCATAACTCCACATAGGTTTTCAATTGCTAAGAAGAGTTTTATAATAGACTGCAGTTTATCCTCACGCAGTTGTGGCACGTTACGCATCTTGTCTATTAGGTTATCGATGATAACATCTGAGCGGCCATAAGGTCGTGTGCGGGTATTAATAATACTTGTACACATTCAGGTATGAACAAGTGCTTCGCATTTGAATCAGTTTTGCAGGCGGCGAAGGTTATGTGAGTTTGTATAACCACACGACAATGTTGAACTGTTATACCAACTTCTAACGAGTGGCCAGTCCTCTGGTTGACCACTAAAATAAACTTATTTCTTGACCATTACTTGGCGTGCGGCCATTTGCGCTTTGCTAGGAATAAACTCTTCAGAAGATATAGCGGGAATAAAATAGTTGGATGCTGACATACTGCAAGAAGCTGCGTTACTAAAAGCGGGTATTGGGTTACCAGACTCTGTTGACATGTTATTCTAGGAAGCGGAGGTGCTTATTGTCGGCTGAGCTGACGGTTTTGCCGAGTGCATTGAAAGGCCACACGACACGTATGGGATTGTACTATGCATTGAAGTACCATGGGTATGAGCGAATACACTAGAAATATAGGGTTTCGTGTTCGATAACGATGAGTAAGTTTTATATGATTGATCCTAACTTAATAAGGGGAGCTGATTGGGAATATAACCGGCGGCCGGCGTTGGTAACATTGACAGTTTCAGTGAATTGAATATTAGATTGACTAACAGGTTGTGCCACTTTTGACCTTGCGTGACACTGGAGTGGAGCAGCGACCGAGAACGAATTCGTTCGTTTTGTCATGCTGACCGTAGATTGGATTTTCTCCAGTGTCACTGTGGGATGTTTCGAGTTCCAAGTGGCGTAGCATTGCGTATTTTTTTTTATGTATTTCCTATCTCTGTATGTGTATGTGTATGTGTATGTGTATGTGTATGTGTATGTGTATGTGTATGTGTATGTGTATGTGTATGTGTATGTGTATGTGTATGTGTATGTGTATGTGTATGTGTATGTGTATGTGTATGTGTATGTGTATGTGTATGTGTATGTGTATGTGTATGTGTATGTGTATGTGTATGTGTATGTGTATGTGTATGTGTATGTGTATGTGTATGTGTATGTGTATGTGTATGTGTATGTGTATGTGTATGTGTATGTGTATGTGTATGTGTATGTGTATGTGTATGTGTATGTGTATGTGTATGTGTATGTGTATGTGTATGTGTATGTGTATGTGTATGTGTATGTGTATGTGTATGTGTATGTGTATGTGTATGTGTATGTGTATGTGTATGTGTATGTGTATGTGTATGTGTATGTGTATGTGTATGTGTATGTGTATGTGTATGTGTATGTGTATGTGTATGTGTATGTGTATGTGTATGTGTATGTGTATGTGTATGTGTATGTGTATGTGTATGTGTATGTGTATGTGTATGTGTATGTGTATGTGTATGTGTATGTGTATGTGTATGTGTATGTGTATGTGTATGTGTATGTGTATGTGTATGTGTATGTGTATGTGTATGTGTATGTGTATGTGTATGTGTATGTGTATGTGTATGTGTATGTGTATGTGTATGTGTATGTGTATGTGTATGTGTATGTGTATGTGTATGTGTATGTGTATGTGTATGTGTATGTGTATGTGTATGTGTATGTGTATGTGTATGTGTATGTGTATGTGTATGTGTATGTGTATGTGTATGTGTATGTGTATGTGTATGTGTATGTGTATGTGTATGTGTATGTGTATGTGTATGTGTATGTGTATGTGTATGTGTATGTGTATGTGTATGTGTATGTGTATGTGTATGTGTATGTGTATGTGTATGTGTATGTGTATGTGTATGTGTATGTGTATGTGTATGTGTATGTGTATGTGTATGTGTATGTGTATGTGTATGTGTATGTGTATGTGTATGTGTATGTGTATGTGTATGTGTATGTGTATGTGTATGTGTATGTGTATGTGTATGTGTATGTGTATGTGTATGTGTATGTGTATGTGTATGTGTATGTGTATGTGTATGTGTATGTGTATGTGTATGTGTATGTGTATGTGTATGTGTATGTGTATGTGTATGTGTATGTGTATGTGTATGTGTATGTGTATGTGTATGTGTATGTGTATGTGTATGTGTATGTGTATGTGTATGTGTATGTGTATGTGTATGTGTATGTGTATGTGTATGTGTATGTGTATGTGTATGTGTATGTGTATGTGTATGTGTATGTGTATGTGTATGTGTATGTGTATGTGTATGTGTATGTGTATGTGTATGTGTATGTGTATGTGTATGTGTATGTGTATGTGTATGTGTATGTGTATGTGTATGTGTATGTGTATGTGTATGTGTATGTGTATGTGTATGTGTATGTGTATGTGTATGTGTATGTGTATGTGTATGTGTATGTGTATGTGTATGTGTATGTGTATGTGTATGTGTATGTGTATGTGTATGTGTATGTGTATGTGTATGTGTATGTGTATGTGTATGTGTATGTGTATGTGTATGTGTATGTGTATGTGTATGTGTATGTGTATGTGTATGTGTATGTGTATGTGTATGTGTATGTGTATGTGTATGTGTATGTGTATGTGTATGTGTATGTGTATGTGTATGTGTATGTGTATGTGTATGTGTATGTGTATGTGTATGTGTATGTGTATGTGTATGTGTATGTGTATGTGTATGTGTATGTGTATGTGTATGTGTATGTGTATGTGTATGTGTATGTGTATGTGTATGTGTATGTGTATGTGTATGTGTATGTGTATGTGTATGTGTATGTGTATGTGTATGTGTATGTGTATGTGTATGTGTATGTGTATGTGTATGTGTATGTGTATGTGTATGTGTATGTGTATGTGTATGTGTATGTGTATGTGTATGTGTATGTGTATGTGTATGTGTATGTGTATGTGTATGTGTATGTGTATGTGTATGTGTATGTGTATGTGTATGTGTATGTGTATGTGTATGTGTATGTGTATGTGTATGTGTATGTGTATGTGTATGTGTATGTGTATGTGTATGTGTATGTGTATGTGTATGTGTATGTGTATGTGTATGTGTATGTGTATGTGTATGTGTATGTGTATGTGTATGTGTATGTGTATGTGTATGTGTATGTGTATGTGTATGTGTATGTGTATGTGTATGTGTATGTGTATGTGTATGTGTATGTGTATGTGTATGTGTATGTGTATGTGTATGTGTATGTGTATGTGTATGTGTATGTGTATGTGTATGTGTATGTGTATGTGTATGTGTATGTGTATGTGTATGTGTATGTGTATGTGTATGTGTATGTGTATGTGTATGTGTATGTGTATGTGTATGTGTATGTGTATGTGTATGTGTATGTGTATGTGTATGTGTATGTGTATGTGTATGTGTATGTGTATGTGTATGTGTATGTGTATGTGTATGTGTATGTGTATGTGTATGTGTATGTGTATGTGTATGTGTATGTGTATGTGTATGTGTATGTGTATGTGTATGTGTATGTGTATGTGTATGTGTATGTGTATGTGTATGTGTATGTGTATGTGTATGTGTATGTGTATGTGTATGTGTATGTGTATGTGTATGTGTATGTGTATGTGTATGTGTATGTGTATGTGTATGTGTATGTGTATGTGTATGTGTATGTGTATGTGTATGTGTATGTGTATGTGTATGTGTATGTGTATGTGTATGTGTATGTGTATGTGTATGTGTATGTGTATGTGTATGTGTATGTGTATGTGTATGTGTATGTGTATGTGTATGTGTATGTGTATGTGTATGTGTATGTGTATGTGTATGTGTATGTGTATGTGTATGTGTATGTGTATGTGTATGTGTATGTGTATGTGTATGTGTATGTGTATGTGTATGTGTATGTGTATGTGTATGTGTATGTGTATGTGTATGTGTATGTGTATGTGTATGTGTATGTGTATGTGTATGTGTATGTGTATGTGTATGTGTATGTGTATGTGTATGTGTATGTGTATGTGTATGTGTATGTGTATGTGTATGTGTATGTGTATGTGTATGTGTATGTGTATGTGTATGTGTATGTGTATGTGTATGTGTATGTGTATGTGTATGTGTATGTGTATGTGTATGTGTATGTGTATGTGTATGTGTATGTGTATGTGTATGTGTATGTGTATGTGTATGTGTATGTGTATGTGTATGTGTATGTGTATGTGTATGTGTATGTGTATGTGTATGTGTATGTGTATGTGTATGTGTATGTGTATGTGTATGTGTATGTGTATGTGTATGTGTATGTGTATGTGTATGTGTATGTGTATGTGTATGTGTATGTGTATGTGTATGTGTATGTGTATGTGTATGTGTATGTGTATGTGTATGTGTATGTGTATGTGTATGTGTATGTGTATGTGTATGTGTATGTGTATGTGTATGTGTATGTGTATGTGTATGTGTATGTGTATGTGTATGTGTATGTGTATGTGTATGTGTATGTGTATGTGTATGTGTATGTGTATGTGTATGTGTATGTGTATGTGTATGTGTATGTGTATGTGTATGTGTATGTGTATGTGTATGTGTATGTGTATGTGTATGTGTATGTGTATGTGTATGTGTATGTGTATGTGTATGTGTATGTGTATGTGTATGTGTATGTGTATGTGTATGTGTATGTGTATGTGTATGTGTATGTGTATGTGTATGTGTATGTGTATGTGTATGTGTATGTGTATGTGTATGTGTATGTGTATGTGTATGTGTATGTGTATGTGTATGTGTATGTGTATGTGTATGTGTATGTGTATGTGTATGTGTATGTGTATGTGTATGTGTATGTGTATGTGTATGTGTATGTGTATGTGTATGTGTATGTGTATGTGTATGTGTATGTGTATGTGTATGTGTATGTGTATGTGTATGTGTATGTGTATGTGTATGTGTATGTGTATGTGTATGTGTATGTGTATGTGTATGTGTATGTGTATGTGTATGTGTATGTGTATGTGTATGTGTATGTGTATGTGTATGTGTATGTGTATGTGTATGTGTATGTGTATGTGTATGTGTATGTGTATGTGTATGTGTATGTGTATGTGTATGTGTATGTGTATGTGTATGTGTATGTGTATGTGTATGTGTATGTGTATGTGTATGTGTATGTGTATGTGTATGTGTATGTGTATGTGTATGTGTATGTGTATGTGTATGTGTATGTGTATGTGTATGTGTATGTGTATGTGTATGTGTATGTGTATGTGTATGTGTATGTGTATGTGTATGTGTATGTGTATGTGTATGTGTATGTGTATGTGTATGTGTATGTGTATGTGTATGTGTATGTGTATGTGTATGTGTATGTGTATGTGTATGTGTATGTGTATGTGTATGTGTATGTGTATGTGTATGTGTATGTGTATGTGTATGTGTATGTGTATGTGTATGTGTATGTGTATGTGTATGTGTATGTGTATGTGTATGTGTATGTGTATGTGTATGTGTATGTGTATGTGTATGTGTATGTGTATGTGTATGTGTATGTGTATGTGTATGTGTATGTGTATGTGTATGTGTATGTGTATGTGTATGTGTATGTGTATGTGTATGTGTATGTGTATGTGTATGTGTATGTGTATGTGTATGTGTATGTGTATGTGTATGTGTATGTGTATGTGTATGTGTATGTGTATGTGTATGTGTATGTGTATGTGTATGTGTATGTGTATGTGTATGTGTATGTGTATGTGTATGTGTATGTGTATGTGTATGTGTATGTGTATGTGTATGTGTATGTGTATGTGTATGTGTATGTGTATGTGTATGTGTATGTGTATGTGTATGTGTATGTGTATGTGTATGTGTATGTGTATGTGTATGTGTATGTGTATGTGTATGTGTATGTGTATGTGTATGTGTATGTGTATGTGTATGTGTATGTGTATGTGTATGTGTATGTGTATGTGTATGTGTATGTGTATGTGTATGTGTATGTGTATGTGTATGTGTATGTGTATGTGTATGTGTATGTGTATGTGTATGTGTATGTGTATGTGTATGTGTATGTGTATGTGTATGTGTATGTGTATGTGTATGTGTATGTGTATGTGTATGTGTATGTGTATGTGTATGTGTATGTGTATGTGTATGTGTATGTGTATGTGTATGTGTATGTGTATGTGTATGTGTATGTGTATGTGTATGTGTATGTGTATGTGTATGTGTATGTGTATGTGTATGTGTATGTGTATGTGTATGTGTATGTGTATGTGTATGTGTATGTGTATGTGTATGTGTATGTGTATGTGTATGTGTATGTGTATGTGTATGTGTATGTGTATGTGTATGTGTATGTGTATGTGTATGTGTATGTGTATGTGTATGTGTATGTGTATGTGTATGTGTATGTGTATGTGTATGTGTATGTGTATGTGTATGTGTATGTGTATGTGTATGTGTATGTGTATGTGTATGTGTATGTGTATGTGTATGTGTATGTGTATGTGTATGTGTATGTGTATGTGTATGTGTATGTGTATGTGTATGTGTATGTGTATGTGTATGTGTATGTGTATGTGTATGTGTATGTGTATGTGTATGTGTATGTGTATGTGTATGTGTATGTGTATGTGTATGTGTATGTGTATGTGTATGTGTATGTGTATGTGTATGTGTATGTGTATGTGTATGTGTATGTGTATGTGTATGTGTATGTGTATGTGTATGTGTATGTGTATGTGTATGTGTATGTGTATGTGTATGTGTATGTGTATGTGTATGTGTATGTGTATGTGTATGTGTATGTGTATGTGTATGTGTATGTGTATGTGTATGTGTATGTGTATGTGTATGTGTATGTGTATGTGTATGTGTATGTGTATGTGTATGTGTATGTGTATGTGTATGTGTATGTGTATGTGTATGTGTATGTGTATGTGTATGTGTATGTGTATGTGTATGTGTATGTGTATGTGTATGTGTATGTGTATGTGTATGTGTATGTGTATGTGTATGTGTATGTGTATGTGTATGTGTATGTGTATGTGTATGTGTATGTGTATGTGTATGTGTATGTGTATGTGTATGTGTATGTGTATGTGTATGTGTATGTGTATGTGTATGTGTATGTGTATGTGTATGTGTATGTGTATGTGTATGTGTATGTGTATGTGTATGTGTATGTGTATGTGTATGTGTATGTGTATGTGTATGTGTATGTGTATGTGTATGTGTATGTGTATGTGTATGTGTATGTGTATGTGTATGTGTATGTGTATGTGTATGTGTATGTGTATGTGTATGTGTATGTGTATGTGTATGTGTATGTGTATGTGTATGTGTATGTGTATGTGTATGTGTATGTGTATGTGTATGTGTATGTGTATGTGTATGTGTATGTGTATGTGTATGTGTATGTGTATGTGTATGTGTATGTGTATGTGTATGTGTATGTGTATGTGTATGTGTATGTGTATGTGTATGTGTATGTGTATGTGTATGTGTATGTGTATGTGTATGTGTATGTGTATGTGTATGTGTATGTGTATGTGTATGTGTATGTGTATGTGTATGTGTATGTGTATGTGTATGTGTATGTGTATGTGTATGTGTATGTGTATGTGTATGTGTATGTGTATGTGTATGTGTATGTGTATGTGTATGTGTATGTGTATGTGTATGTGTATGTGTATGTGTATGTGTATGTGTATGTGTATGTGTATGTGTATGTGTATGTGTATGTGTATGTGTATGTGTATGTGTATGTGTATGTGTATGTGTATGTGTATGTGTATGTGTATGTGTATGTGTATGTGTATGTGTATGTGTATGTGTATGTGTATGTGTATGTGTATGTGTATGTGTATGTGTATGTGTATGTGTATGTGTATGTGTATGTGTATGTGTATGTGTATGTGTATGTGTATGTGTATGTGTATGTGTATGTGTATGTGTATGTGTATGTGTATGTGTATGTGTATGTGTATGTGTATGTGTATGTGTATGTGTATGTGTATGTGTATGTGTATGTGTATGTGTATGTGTATGTGTATGTGTATGTGTATGTGTATGTGTATGTGTATGTGTATGTGTATGTGTATGTGTATGTGTATGTGTATGTGTATGTGTATGTGTATGTGTATGTGTATGTGTATGTGTATGTGTATGTGTATGTGTATGTGTATGTGTATGTGTATGTGTATGTGTATGTGTATGTGTATGTGTATGTGTATGTGTATGTGTATGTGTATGTGTATGTGTATGTGTATGTGTATGTGTATGTGTATGTGTATGTGTATGTGTATGTGTATGTGTATGTGTATGTGTATGTGTATGTGTATGTGTATGTGTATGTGTATGTGTATGTGTATGTGTATGTGTATGTGTATGTGTATGTGTATGTGTATGTGTATGTGTATGTGTATGTGTATGTGTATGTGTATGTGTATGTGTATGTGTATGTGTATGTGTATGTGTATGTGTATGTGTATGTGTATGTGTATGTGTATGTGTATGTGTATGTGTATGTGTATGTGTATGTGTATGTGTATGTGTATGTGTATGTGTATGTGTATGTGTATGTGTATGTGTATGTGTATGTGTATGTGTATGTGTATGTGTATGTGTATGTGTATGTGTATGTGTATGTGTATGTGTATGTGTATGTGTATGTGTATGTGTATGTGTATGTGTATGTGTATGTGTATGTGTATGTGTATGTGTATGTGTATGTGTATGTGTATGTGTATGTGTATGTGTATGTGTATGTGTATGTGTATGTGTATGTGTATGTGTATGTGTATGTGTATGTGTATGTGTATGTGTATGTGTATGTGTATGTGTATGTGTATGTGTATGTGTATGTGTATGTGTATGTGTATGTGTATGTGTATGTGTATGTGTATGTGTATGTGTATGTGTATGTGTATGTGTATGTGTATGTGTATGTGTATGTGTATGTGTATGTGTATGTGTATGTGTATGTGTATGTGTATGTGTATGTGTATGTGTATGTGTATGTGTATGTGTATGTGTATGTGTATGTGTATGTGTATGTGTATGTGTATGTGTATGTGTATGTGTATGTGTATGTGTATGTGTATGTGTATGTGTATGTGTATGTGTATGTGTATGTGTATGTGTATGTGTATGTGTATGTGTATGTGTATGTGTATGTGTATGTGTATGTGTATGTGTATGTGTATGTGTATGTGTATGTGTATGTGTATGTGTATGTGTATGTGTATGTGTATGTGTATGTGTATGTGTATGTGTATGTGTATGTGTATGTGTATGTGTATGTGTATGTGTATGTGTATGTGTATGTGTATGTGTATGTGTATGTGTATGTGTATGTGTATGTGTATGTGTATGTGTATGTGTATGTGTATGTGTATGTGTATGTGTATGTGTATGTGTATGTGTATGTGTATGTGTATGTGTATGTGTATGTGTATGTGTATGTGTATGTGTATGTGTATGTGTATGTGTATGTGTATGTGTATGTGTATGTGTATGTGTATGTGTATGTGTATGTGTATGTGTATGTGTATGTGTATGTGTATGTGTATGTGTATGTGTATGTGTATGTGTATGTGTATGTGTATGTGTATGTGTATGTGTATGTGTATGTGTATGTGTATGTGTATGTGTATGTGTATGTGTATGTGTATGTGTATGTGTATGTGTATGTGTATGTGTATGTGTATGTGTATGTGTATGTGTATGTGTATGTGTATGTGTATGTGTATGTGTATGTGTATGTGTATGTGTATGTGTATGTGTATGTGTATGTGTATGTGTATGTGTATGTGTATGTGTATGTGTATGTGTATGTGTATGTGTATGTGTATGTGTATGTGTATGTGTATGTGTATGTGTATGTGTATGTGTATGTGTATGTGTATGTGTATGTGTATGTGTATGTGTATGTGTATGTGTATGTGTATGTGTATGTGTATGTGTATGTGTATGTGTATGTGTATGTGTATGTGTATGTGTATGTGTATGTGTATGTGTATGTGTATGTGTATGTGTATGTGTATGTGTATGTGTATGTGTATGTGTATGTGTATGTGTATGTGTATGTGTATGTGTATGTGTATGTGTATGTGTATGTGTATGTGTATGTGTATGTGTATGTGTATGTGTATGTGTATGTGTATGTGTATGTGTATGTGTATGTGTATGTGTATGTGTATGTGTATGTGTATGTGTATGTGTATGTGTATGTGTATGTGTATGTGTATGTGTATGTGTATGTGTATGTGTATGTGTATGTGTATGTGTATGTGTATGTGTATGTGTATGTGTATGTGTATGTGTATGTGTATGTGTATGTGTATGTGTATGTGTATGTGTATGTGTATGTGTATGTGTATGTGTATGTGTATGTGTATGTGTATGTGTATGTGTATGTGTATGTGTATGTGTATGTGTATGTGTATGTGTATGTGTATGTGTATGTGTATGTGTATGTGTATGTGTATGTGTATGTGTATGTGTATGTGTATGTGTATGTGTATGTGTATGTGTATGTGTATGTGTATGTGTATGTGTATGTGTATGTGTATGTGTATGTGTATGTGTATGTGTATGTGTATGTGTATGTGTATGTGTATGTGTATGTGTATGTGTATGTGTATGTGTATGTGTATGTGTATGTGTATGTGTATGTGTATGTGTATGTGTATGTGTATGTGTATGTGTATGTGTATGTGTATGTGTATGTGTATGTGTATGTGTATGTGTATGTGTATGTGTATGTGTATGTGTATGTGTATGTGTATGTGTATGTGTATGTGTATGATGTGTATGTGTATGTGTATGTGTATGTGTATGTGTATGTGTATGTGTATGTGTATGTGTATGTGTATGTGTATGTGTATGTGTATGTGTATGTGTATGTGTATGTGTATGTGTATGTGTATGTGTATGTGTATGTGTATGTGTATGTGTATGTGTATGTGTATGTGTATGTGTATGTGTATGTGTATGTGTATGTGTATGTGTATGTGTATGTGTATGTGTATGTGTATGTGTATGTGTATGTGTATGTGTATGTGTATGTGTATGTGTATGTGTATGTGTATGTGTATGTGTATGTGTATGTGTATGTGTATGTGTATGTGTATGTGTATGTGTATGTGTAGTGTATGAGTATGTGTATGTGTATGTGTATGTGTATGTGTATGTGTATGTGTATGTGTATGTGTATGTGTATGTGTATGTGTATGTGTATGTGTATGTGTATGTGTATGTGTATGTGTATGTGTATGTGTATGTGTATGTGTATGTGTATGTGTATGTGTATGTGTATGTGTATGTGTATGTGTATGTGTATGTGTATGTGTATGTGTATGTGTATGTGTATGTGTATGTGTATGTGTATGTGTATGTGTATGTGTATGTGTATGTGTATGTGTATGTGTATGTGTATGTGTATGTGTATGTGTATGTGTATGTGTATGTGTATGTGTATGTGTATGTGTATGTGTATGTGTATGTGTATGTGTATGTGTATGTGTATGTGTATGTGTATGTGTATGTGTATGTATGTGTATGTGTATGTGTATGTGTATGTGTATGTGTATGTGTATGTGTATGTGTATGTGTATGTGTATGTGTATGTGTATGTGTATGTGTATGTGTATGTGTATGTGTATGTGTATGTGTATGTGTATGTGTATGTGTATGTGTATGTGTATGTGTATGTGTATGTGTATGTGTATGTGTATGTGTATGTGTATGTGTATGTGTATGTGTATGTGTATGTGTATGTGTATGTGTATGTGTATGTGTATGTGTATGTGTATGTGTATGTGTATGTGTATGGATTGTGTATGTGTATGTGTATGTGTATGTGTATGTGTATGTATGTGTATGTGTATGTGTATGTGTATGTGTATGTGTATGTGTATTGTTTGGTATGTGTATGTGTATGTGTATGTGTATGTGTATGTGTATGTGTATGTGTATGTGTATGTGTATGTGTATGTGTATGTGTATGTGTATGTGTATGTGTATGTGTATGTGTATGTGTATGTGTATGTGTATGTGTATGTGTATGTGTATGTGTATGTGTATGTGTATGTGTATGTGTATGTGTATGTGTATGTGTATGTGTATGTGTATGTGTATGTGTATGTGTATGTGTATGTGTATGTGTATGTGTATGTGTATGTGTATGTGTATGTGTATGTGTATGTGTATGTGTATGTGTATGTGTATGTGTATGTGTATGTGTATGTGTATGTGTATGTGTATGTGTATGTGTATGTGTATGTGTATGTGTATGTGTATGTGTATGTGTATGTGTATGTGTATGTGTATGTGTATGTGTATGTGTATGTGTATGTGTATGTGTATGTTGTTATGTGTATGTGTATGTGTATGTGTATGTGTATGTGTATGTGTATGTGTATGTGTATGTGTATGTGTATGTGTATGTGTATGTGTATGTGTATGTGTATGTGTATGTGTATGTGTATGTGTATGTGTATGTGTATGTGTATGTGTATGTGTATGTGTATGTGTATGTGTATGTGTATGTGTATGTGTATGTGTATGTGTATGTGTATGTGTATTGTATGTGTATGTGTATGTGTATGTGTATGTGATGTGTATGTGTATGTGTATGTGTATGTGTATGTGTATGTGTATGTGTATGTGTATGTGTATGTGTATGTGTATGTGTATGTGTATGTGTATGTGTATGTGTATGTGTATGTGTATGTGTATGTGTATGTGTATGTGTATGTGTATGTGTATGTGTATGAGTATGTGTATGTGTATGTGTATGTGTATGTGTATGTGTATGTGTATGTGTATGTGTATGTGTATGTGTATGTGTATGTGTATGTGTATGTGTATGTGTATGTGTATGTGTATGTGTATGTGTAGGTGTATGTGTATGTGTATGTGTATGTGTATGTGTATGTGTATGTGTATGTGTATGTGTATGTGTATGTGTATGTGTATGTGTATGTGTTGTGTATGTGTATGTGTATGTGTATGTGTATGTGTATGTGTATGTGTATGTGTATGTGTATGTGTATGTGTATGTGTATGTTATGTGTATGTGTATGTGTATGTGTATGTGTATGTGTATGTGTATGTGTATGTGTATGTGTATGTGTATGTGTATGTGTATGTGTATGTGTATGTGTATGTGTATGTGTATGTGTATGTGTATGTGTATGTGTATGTGTATGTGTATGTGTATGTGTATGTGTATGTGTATGTGTATGTGTATGTGTATGTGTATGTGTATGTGTATGTGTATGTGTATGTGTATGTGTATGTGTATGTGTATGTGTATGTGTATGTGTATGTGTATGTGTATGTGTATGTGTATGTGTATGTGTATGTGTATGTGTATGTGTAGTGTATGTGTATGTGTATGTGTATGTGTATGTGTATGTGTATGTGTATGTGTATGTGTATGTGTATGTGTATGTGTATGTGTATGTGTATGTGTATGTGTAGTGTATGTGTATGTGTATGTGTATGTGTATGTGTATGTGTATGTGTATGTGTATGTGTATGTGTATGTGTATGTGTATGTGTATGTGTATGTGTATGTGTATGTGTATGTGTTGTGTATGTGTATGTGTATGTGTATGTGTATGTGTATGTGTATGTGTATGTGTATGTGTATGTGTATGTGTATGTGTATGTGTATGTGTATGTGTATGTGTATGTGTATGTGTATGTGTATGTGTATGTGTAAGTGTATGTGTATGTGTATGTGTATGTGTATGTGTATGTGTATGTGTAGTGTATGTGTATGTGTATGTGTATGTGTATGTGTATGTGTATGTGTATGTGTAGTGTATGTGTATGTGTATGTGTATGTGTATGTGTATGTGTATGTGTATGTGTATGTGTATGTGTATGTGTATGTGTATGTGTATGTGTATGTGTATGTGTATGTGTATGTGTATGTGTATGTGTATGTGTATGTGTATGTGTATGTGTATGTGTTGTGTATGTGTATGTGTATGTGTATGTGTATGTGTATGTGTATGTGTATGTGTATGTGTATGTGTATGTGTATGTGTATGTGTATGTGTATGTGTATGTGTATGTGTATGTGTTTGTGTATGTGTATGTGTATGTGTATGTGTATGTGTATGTGTATGTGTATGTGTATGTATGTGTATGTGTATGTGTATGTGTATGTGTAATGTGTATGTGTATGTGTATGTGTATGTGTATGTGTATGTGTATGTGTATGTGTATGTGTATGTGTATGTGTATGTGTATGTGTATGTATGTGTATGTGTATGTGTATGTGTATGTGTATGTGTATGTGTATGGTATGTGTATGTGTATGTGTATGTGTATGTGTATGTGTATGTGTATGTGTATGTGTATGTGTATGTGTATGTGTATGTGTATGTGTATGTGTATGTGTATGTGTATGTGTATGTGTATGTGTATGTGTATGTGTATGTGGTATGTGTATGTGTATGTGTATGTATGGTATGTGTATGTGTATGTGTATGTGTATGTGTATGTGTATGTGTATGTGTATGTGTATGTGTATGTTTGTATGTGTATGTGTATGTGTATGTGTATGTGTATGTGTATGTGTATGTGTATGTGTATGGTATGTGTATGTGTATGTGTATGTGTATGTGTATGTGTATGTGTTATGTGTATGTGTATGTGTATGTGTATGTGTATGTGTATGTGTATGTGTATGTGTATGTGTATGTGTATGTGTATGTGTATGTGTATGTGTATGTGTATGTGTATGTGTATGTGTATGTGATGTGTATGTGTATGTGTATGTGTATGTGTATGTGTATGTGTATGTGTATGTGTATGTGTATGTGTATGTGTATGTGTATGTGTATGTGTATGTGTATGTGTATGTGTATGTGTATGTGTATGTGTATGTGTATGTGTATGTGTATGTGTATGTGTATGTGTATGTGTATGTGTATGTGTATGTGTATGTGTATGTGTATGTGTATGTGTATGTGTATGTGTGTATGTGTATGTGTATGTGTATGTGTATGTGTATGTGTATGTGTATGTGTATGTGTGTATGTGTATGTGTATGTGTATGTGTATGTGTATGTGTATGTGTATGTGTATGTGTATGTGTATGTGTGTATGTGTATGTGTATGTGTATGTGTATGTGTATGTGTATGTGTATGTGTATGTGTATGTGTATGTGTATGTGTATGTGTATGTGTATGTGTTGTGTATGTGTATGTGTATGTGTATGTGTATGTGTATGTGTATGTGTATGTGTATGTGTATGTGTATGTGTATGTGTATGTATGTGTATGTGTTGGTATGTGTATGTGTATGTGTATGTGTATGTGTATGTGTATGTGTATGTGTATGTGTATGTGTATGTGTATGTGTATGTGTATGTGTATGTGTATGTGTATGTGTATGTGTATGTGTATGTGTATGTGTATGTGTATGTGTATGTGTATGTGTATGTGTATGTGTATGTGTATGTGTATGTGTATGTGTATGTGTATGTGTATGTGTATGTGTATGTGTATGTGTATGTGTATGTGTATGTGTATGTGTATGTGTATGTGTATGTGTATGTGTATGTGTATGTGTATGTGTATGTGTATGTGTATGTGTATGTGTATGTGTATGTGTATGTGTATGTGTATGTGTATGTGTAGTGTATGTGTATGTGTATGTGTATGTGTATGTGTATGTGTATGTGTATGTGTATGTGTATGTGTATGTGTATGTGTATGTGTATGTGTATGTGTATGTGTATGTGTATGTGTATGTGTATGTGTATGTGTATGTGTATGTGTATGTGTGTGTGTATGTGTATGTGGTATGTGTATGTGTATGTGTATGTGTATGTGTATGTGATGTGTATGTGTATGTGTATGTGTATGTGTATGTGTATGTGTATGTGTATGTGTATGTGTATGTGTATGTGTATGTGTATGTATGTATGTGTATGTGTATGTGTATGTGTATGTGTATGTGTATGTTGTATGTGTATGTGTATGTGTATGTGTATGTGTATGTGTATGTGTATGTGTATGTGTATGTGTATGTGTATGTGTATGTGTATGGTGTATGTGTATGTGTATGTGTATGTGTATGTGTATGTGTATGTGTATGTGTATGTGTATGTGTATGTGTATGTGTATGTGTATGTGTATGTGTATGTGTATGTGTATGTGTATGTGTATGTGTATGTTATGTGTATGTGTATGTGTATGTGTATGTGTATGTGTATGTGTATGTGTATGTGTATGTGTAGTGTATGTGTATGTGTATGTGTATGTGTATGTGTATGTGTATGTGTATGTGTATGTGTATGTGTATGTGTATGTGTATGTGTATGTGTATGTGTATGTGTATGTGTATGTGTATGTGTATGTGTATGTGTATGTGTATGTGTATGTGTATGTGTATGTGTATGTGTATGTGTATGTGTATGTGTATGTGTGTATGTGTATGTGTATGTGTATGTGTATGTGTATGTGTATGTGTATGTGTATGTGTATGTGTATGGTATGTGTATGTGTATGTAGGTATGTGTATGTGTAGTATGTGTATGTGTATGTGTATGTGTATGTGTATGTGTATGTGTATGTGTATGTGTATGTGTATGTGTATGTGTATGTGTATGTGTATGTGTATGTGTATGTGTATGTGTGATGTGTATGTGTATGTGTATGTGTATGTGTATGTGTATGTGTATGTGTATGTGTATGTGTATGTGTATGTGTAGTGTATGTGTAGTGTATGTGTATGTGTATGTGTATGTGTATGTGTATGTGTATGTGTATGTGTATGTGTATGTGTTAGTTAGTTAAATTGACTTTTATTTCAATAAATATGTTACAATTAAAGATTAGCCTAAGTCATAATGGAATTGGCCTATGGCCGTCTACCAGGTTGACAATATATAAACTAATGTTCTTGTATTAAAAATCTCCTTCTATAATACGTTTTCTATAACGAAGTGCTGCTACTGAGTAGTTATATAGGACATCCCATCCTTTTTTCCCATTTAAGATATTTATTACTTCATCTTCCTCTAAGACATGTTTTCCAAAGATTAATAGTCGAAATTCTTTTAGAACTGGACAAACGCCAAGAAAATGTAAAACATCTTCTCTCTTTTTCATATTGCAGAGGTCACAAAGTGTTGGTAAATCTGGTCGATGTGGCATAAAGTTTAAATGCACAAGTTCACCTCTCATTTTAAAGACAGTACTTATTTTTTCAGCTGGATAACTGTTAAGGAAATACGTTTTTTCATTTAAAAAATGGTTTAGTTTGCTGTAATAGTTCCGAAATAGTGACGATTCGGCTTCTTCAACATATTGGTCATACGTATATCTGCCAAGTTTCTCCAAAATTGAGTTAAATTTTTCTCTTAAGATATGTGTTTGCTCGTTCGTGTGAATTGTCAGATTCATTCCACATTCAGAGGCTACTTTCTGCCATTCTTCGCAAATGTTTCCATTTGTTCTTATAATGTTTTTTAATACTATGTTTGGTATTCTTGATTCATTCATCTCTAATAATTTTAATACATAATTAAAATGCATTTTGAGGGTATATAGGTGCAAGGGAGGAGTTCCAGTTTCAATGTATAGCATATAGTTAGGAGTGTTTTTTGGTAACCGGAATATCCTCTTCAAGAAATAGCGAAGAAATTTTTCTACCTCATCGTAGCATTTGTAACCCCACATCTGAGCTCCATAAAGCATTATTGAAGCTGCAGTTGAGTGAAACAGAGTTTGTTTTGCACTTAGCGACACATAATTGTTTTTGAAACAACGATCCCAGATTGCGCAAATAGCTCTTTTAGCATCAGCTAATTTTTCACTAAAGTGCGGTTTTTAAGCTTAAAGATGCCGATAACAGGATACCTAGATATTTGTATCTTGATACAACTTCAATTTCTTCACCGTCTAACTTCCACTTTTCCAAGCGTGAGTAGCGACCTCCTGCGTTTCTGAATATCATAATTTTTGATTTCTCAAGATTCACAGCGAGGTTCCAGCATTTACAATATACACTAAGTCTGTTTATCATTAACTGCATACCTTGGATAGTGTCACTCAGAAACACGATATCATCCGCATACATCAGTGCCGGGATTGTTACATCGCAGAACCTTATTCCACCTTTGACATCATCGGTTATGTCATTAATGTATAATATAAACAGTAGTGCACTTAGAATACATCCTTGTTTAACGCCCATTGTAGTTTTGAATTCTTCAGAGATTAAATCTCCATCCCACACGTATGCAATATTATTCTCATACATGGCTCGCAGGATTTGAATAATTTTGCTTGATACACCAATTTTCGAAAGCTTGTAAAAGAGTGCTTCACGTGATATTGTATCAAAAGCTGCTCGAAAATCTACAAAGAATGCGTACAACTTTTTTTTCTTGCTCTTGTAAAACTCAGCAATGTTTGTTAGGCAGAATGTCTGGTCGATTGTAGAATACCCTTTTCTAAAACCAGCTTGAAATTCTGTAAGAATATTGTTCTCATCAACCCATTCAGATAATCTTTTATATATCAATGCGGCAAACAGCTTGGCTGAAGTATTCAGAAATGTGATTCCTCTGTAGTTCTTCGGGTCTTTGTAATCGCCTTTTTTATGAAGTGGAAAAATGATTGCTTTCTTGAATGCATCAGGGACATTTGTAGATTCGAAGATTCGATTATATTCTATTGTCAGAGAATTTAAAAACTCGTTTGTGCAGTTTTTGTAAAATTCAAACGGTATGCGATCAATACCTGGAGCTTTGTTTGATTTCGAGTTGTTTATAACTTCTTTGACTTCTTCCAGAGTTAACGCTGCGTCTAATTTTTCGTTTACGACCAGAGGGGCTGCATATTGAAATGGCTGTGAGGTTAATGTGGCATTCAGAAGCTTATCAAAGTGGGTTTTAAGTTGCGGAGATTTAAGAGACAAAGAGATGTTTGACGTGTTTCCGTTTATGTACTTGACAGCTTTCCAGAACTGAGCCGAGGATTTTGAGGAGTTTATGAGAGCAATATTTTGCTGTTCAAGGGTTATTTTCTTGCTTTGACAAATGTGCTTGTAGTTCCTGTTGGCATCTTGATAAAGAGTTTTAAAAATGTTGGAGCTATTTGTTCTCACAAGTTTCAAATATTTAAAGGATTTGTTTCTTGCTCTCAAACAATCCGAATCAAACCATTTTTGCTTATATGTTTTGTTATTGTTTGTGTTCTTGTGTTGCGGAATGGATTGCTTTATAATTTCCGTTAGAACTTCAATACTGGTTAAGTGATGTTGTGCGTCCAATTTGGTAAGGTTTAGATTCATGTTTCGCTGATAGGTTTCAAGTATTCGGTTGTTCCAAACAAATTTTGGCAAAAGGCTTAGTGACTTCGTGCTATCATATCTGCCGTTGGAAGCAAAATTGAGAGTTACTTCCAAGGGCATATGATCAGAAGAGATCTCAATTCCAACTTGGAAGCTGTCCAGAAGTTTGTACCAGTTTCCCGATACAAAGCAGTAATCTATTATTGAGCCTGATGTTCCCCTGATAAAGGTCAGCTCACCTTCTATATCTCCTTTGCAACTACCATTCAGTAAACGCATGTCATACTCATCGGCAAGTTCTAAAATTTTTGCTCCTTTGTTATCACAAATTGGGTCCTTAGATTTCCTATAAGGTTCCAGAAAACTGCTATTGTATCCGGACGCGAAATTGTTTTGTGATAATCCTACTCGACCATTAAAATCACCAATTAGCATTATATCCGAGAAGTCTAAGGAGTGTAGTGAGTCACAGAGTCTATCGAAATCGTGCTGCCAATGATTACAATTTAAATATATAGGTACTAATATGACATCAAATGTATTGGATTTTAAATGTATAACACTTAGTTCAACAGCTTTTTTAAAGCTGCAGCAGATACCTTCAAGATTATCGCGAAAACCGAACATTGTTCCACCACTTCCTCTTCCAAAAGTCGAAGTTTTAACAGCAGGAGACCAGATTAGTTCATAATTCGAGAATATATTCTTAAATCTAATTTCTTCGTTTTCTAATAGATGAGTTTCATATAATATAAAAATATCGAAAGATTTTACATAATTAAAAAATGTTACAAAATTCACTTTGTTTTTTAATCCTGATACATTATAGCTTAAAATTTTTATTTTCTTATATTCTAAAGTTCTTTCTTCATTCTGGTAGACTGGGGCACATCATGCGTCGTGTACAACCGCATTAGAGCTTGTGGGTAGACCCAAAGATTTTCCATACATTATTGGTGTTGGGATAGATTTGGCATCCCTGCTGAGATTGACATTACCTGTCAGATTTGAAGTTTTGTGAGGTGTGTTTTCTATT
Source organism: Platycheirus albimanus (assembly GCA_916050605.2). Classification (NCBI taxonomy): domain Eukaryota; kingdom Metazoa; phylum Arthropoda; class Insecta; order Diptera; family Syrphidae; genus Platycheirus; species Platycheirus albimanus. The sequence continues at coordinate 169,600,874 of OU696696.1, read as the reverse complement.
GAAGCTGTTTTGTTAATGTTTTTATTTTTGATAAAAAGGTTTTGATTCATTAAAATGTCTCCAAAAATAGATTTAATGACTTCAAACCCATTTTTCTCACCACACCTCAATCCAAGTGCAGAATCCCAGGAAAAGACTTTGTTGGCGATGTGCAGGCGATCATCCCGTAAAGAAATCTTTACTGATGAGTCTTTTTGACGAAGCTCCTTCATAATGGGAATCATTTTTGCCCGACGTTGTCTAACGTTAAAGGGTAGGTCCTTTTGGATGCTTATTTTGGTGCCCTTCAGTTTGAATGCATTCTTCATTACGTTCCAAGCATATGTGTATGTGTATGTGTATGTGTATGTGTATGTGTATGTGTATGTGTATGTGTATGTGTATGTGTATGTGTATGTGTATGTGTATGTGTATGTGTATGTGTATGTGTATGTGTATGTGTATGTGTATGTGTATGTGTATGTGTATGTGTATGTGTATGTGTATGTGTATGTGTATGTGTATGTGTATGTGTATGTGTATGTGTATGTGTATGTGTATGTGTATGTGTATGTGTATGTGTATGTGTATGTGTATGTGTATGTGTATGTGTATGTGTATGTGTATGTGTATGTGTATGTGTATGTGTATGTGTATGTGTATGTGTATGTGTATGTGTATGTGTATGTGTATGTGTATGTGTATGTGTATGTGTATGTGTATGTGTATGTGTATGTGTATGTGTATGTGTATGTGTATGTGTATGTGTATGTGTATGTGTATGTGTATGTGTATGTGTATGTGTATGTGTATGTGTATGTGTATGTGTATGTGTATGTGTATGTGTATGTGTATGTGTATGTGTATGTGTATGTGTATGTGTATGTGTATGTGTATGTGTATGTGTATGTGTATGTGTATGTGTATGTGTATGTGTATGTGTATGTGTATGTGTATGTGTATGTGTATGTGTATGTGTATGTGTATGTGTATGTGTATGTGTATGTGTATGTGTATGTGTATGTGTATGTGTATGTGTATGTGTATGTGTATGTGTATGTGTATGTGTATGTGTATGTGTATGTGTATGTGTATGTGTATGTGTATGTGTATGTGTATGTGTATGTGTATGTGTATGTGTATGTGTATGTGTATGTGTATGTGTATGTGTATGTGTATGTGTATGTGTATGTGTATGTGTATGTGTATGTGTATGTGTATGTGTATGTGTATGTGTATGTGTATGTGTATGTGTATGTGTATGTGTATGTGTATGTGTATGTGTATGTGTATGTGTATGTGTATGTGTATGTGTATGTGTATGTGTATGTGTATGTGTATGTGTATGTGTATGTGTATGTGTATGTGTATGTGTATGTGTATGTGTATGTGTATGTGTATGTGTATGTGTATGTGTATGTGTATGTGTATGTGTATGTGTATGTGTATGTGTATGTGTATGTGTATGTGTATGTGTATGTGTATGTGTATGTGTATGTGTATGTGTATGTGTATGTGTATGTGTAGTGTATGTGTATGTGTATGTGTATGTGTATGTGTATGTGTATGTGTATGTGTATGTGTATGTGTATGTGTATGTGTATGTGTATGTGTATGTGTATGTGTATGTGTATGTGTATGTGTATGTGTATGTGTATGTGTATGTGTATGTGTATGTGTATGTGTATGTGTATGTGTATGTGTATGTGTATGTGTATGTGTATGTGTATGTGTATGTGTATGTGTATGTGTATGTGTATGTGTATGTGTATGTGTATGTGTATGTGTATGTGTATGTGTATGTGTATGTGTATGTGTATGTGTATGTGTATGTGTATGTGTATGTGTATGTGTATGTGTATGTGTATGTGTATGTGTATGTGTATGTGTATGTGTATGTGTATGTGTATGTGTATGTGTATGTGTATGTGTATGTGTATGTGTATGTGTATGTGTATGTGTATGTGTATGTGTATGTGTATGTGTATGTGTATGTGTATGTGTATGTGTATGTGTATGTGTATGTGTATGTGTATGTGTATGTGTATGTGTATGTGTATGTGTATGTGTATGTGTATGTGTATGTGTTATGTGTATGTGTATGTGTATGTGTATGTGTATGTGTATGTGTATGTGTATGTGTATGTGTATGTGTATGTGTATGTGTATGTGTATGTGTATGTGTATGTGTATGTGTATGTGTATGTGTATGTGTATGTGTATGTGTATGTGTATGAGTATGTGTATGTGTATGTGTATGTGTATGTGTATGTGTATGTGTATGTGTATGTGTATGTGTATGTGTATGTGTATGTGTATGTGTATGTGTATGTGTATGTGTATGTGTATGTGTATGTGTATGTGTATGTGTATGTGTATGTGTATGTGTATGTGTATGTGTATGTGTATGTGTATGTGTATGTGTATGTGTATGTGTATGTGTATGTGTATGTGTATGTGTATGTGTATGTGTATGTGTATGTGTATGTGTATGTGTATGTGTATGTGTATGTGTATGTGTATGTGTATGTGTATGTGTATGTGTATGTGTATGTGTATGTGTATGTGTATGTGTATGTGTATGTGTATGTGTATGTGTATGTGTATGTGTATGTGTATGTGTATGTGTATGTGTATGTGTATGTGTATGTGTATGTGTATGTGTATGTGTATGTGTATGTGTATGTGTATGTGTATGTGTATGTGTATGTGTATGTGTATGTGTATGTGTATGTGTATGTGTATGTGTATGTGTATGTGTATGTGTATGTCTATGTGTATGTGTATGTGTATGTGTATGTGTATGTGTATGTGTATGTGTATGTGTATGTGTATGTGTATGTGTATGTGTATGTGTATGTGTATGTGTATGTGTATGTGTATGTGTATGTGTATGTGTATGTGTATGTGTATGTGTATGTGTATGTGTATGTGTATGTGTATGTGTATGTGTATGTGTATGTGTATGTGTATGTGTATGTGTATGTGTATGTGTATGTGTATGTGTATGTGTATGTGTATGTGTATGTGTATGTGTATGTGTATGTGTATGTGTATGTGTATGTGTATGTGTATGTGTATGTGTATGTGTATGTGTATGTGTATGTGTATGTGTATGTGTATGTGTATGTGTATGTGTATGTGTATGTGTATGTGTATGTGTATGTGTATGTGTATGTGTATGTGTATGTGTATGTGTATGTGTATGTGTATGTGTATGTGTATGTGTATGTGTATGTGTATGTGTATGTGTATGTGTATGTGTATGTGTATGTGTATGTGTATGTGTATGTGTATGTGTATGTGTATGTGTATGTGTATGTGTATGTGTATGTGTATGTGTATGTGTATGTGTATGTGTATGTGTATGTGTATGTGTATGTGTATGTGTATGTGTATGTGTATGTGTATGTGTATGTGTATGTGTATGTGTATGTGTATGTGTATGTGTATGTGTATGTGTATGTGTATGTGTATGTGTATGTGTATGTGTATGTGTATGTGTATGTGTATGTGTATGTGTATGTGTATGTGTATGTGTATGTGTATGTGTATGTGTATGTGTATGTGTATGTGTATGTGTATGTGTATGTGTATGTGTATGTGTATGTGTATGTGTATGTGTATGTGTATGTGTATGTGTATGTGTATGTGTATGTGTATGTGTATGTGTATGTGTATGTGTATGTGTATGTGTATGTGTATGTGTATGTGTATGTGTATGTGTATGTGTATGTGTATGTGTATGTGTATGTGTATGTGTATGTGTATGTGTATGTGTATGTGTATGTGTATGTGTATGTGTATGTGTATGTGTATGTGTATGTGTATGTGTATGTGTATGTGTATGTGTATGTGTATGTGTATGTGTATGTGTATGTGTATGTGTATGTGTATGTGTATGTGTATGTGTATGTGTATGTGTATGTGTATGTGTATGTGTATGTGTATGTGTATGTGTATGTGTATGTGTATGTGTATGTGTATGTGTATGTGTATGTGTATGTGTATGTGTATGTGTATGTGTATGTGTATGTGTATGTGTATGTGTATGTGTATGTGTATGTGTATGTGTATGTGTATGTGTATGTGTATGTGTATGTGTATGTGTATGTGTATGTGTATGTGTATGTGTATGTGTATGTGTATGTGTATGTGTATGTGTATGTGTATGTGTATGTGTATGTGTATGTGTATGTGTATGTGTATGTGTATGTGTATGTGTATGTGTATGTGTATGTGTATGTGTATGTGTATGTGTATGTGTATGTGTATGTGTATGTGTATGTGTATGTGTATGTGTATGTGTATGTGTATGTGTATGTGTATGTGTATGTGTATGTGTATGTGTATGTGTATGTGTATGTGTATGTGTATGTGTATGTGTATGTGTATGTGTATGTGTATGTGTATGTGTATGTGTATGTGTATGTGTATGTGTATGTGTATGTGTATGTGTATGTGTATGTGTATGTGTATGTGTATGTGTATGTGTATGTGTATGTGTATGTGTATGTGTATGTGTATGTGTATGTGTATGTGTATGTGTATGTGTATGTGTATGTGTATGTGTATGTGTATGTGTATGTGTATGTGTATGTGTATGTGTATGTGTATGTGTATGTGTATGTGTATGTGTATGTGTATGTGTATGTGTATGTGTATGTGTATGTGTATGTGTATGTGTATGTGTATGTGTATGTGTATGTGTATGTGTATGTGTATGTGTATGTGTATGTGTATGTGTATGTGTATGTGTATGTGTATGTGTATGTGTATGTGTATGTGTATGTGTATGTGTATGTGTATGTGTATGTGTATGTGTATGTGTATGTGTATGTGTATGTGTATGTGTATGTGTATGTGTATGTGTATGTGTATGTGTATGTGTATGTGTATGTGTATGTGTATGTGTATGTGTATGTGTATGTGTATGTGTATGTGTATGTGTATGTGTATGTGTATGTGTATGTGTATGTGTATGTGTATGTGTATGTGTATGTGTATGTGTATGTGTATGTGTATGTGTATGTGTATGTGTATGTGTATGTGTATGTGTATGTGTATGTGTATGTGTATGTGTATGTGTATGTGTATGTGTATGTGTATGTGTATGTGTATGTGTATGTGTATGTGTATGTGTATGTGTATGTGTATGTGTATGTGTATGTGTATGTGTATGTGTATGTGTATGTGTATGTGTATGTGTATGTGTATGTGTATGTGTATGTGTATGTGTATGTGTATGTGTATGTGTATGTGTATGTGTATGTGTATGTGTATGTGTATGTGTATGTGTATGTGTATGTGTATGTGTATGTGTATGTGTATGTGTATGTGTATGTGTATGTGTATGTGTATGTGTATGTGTATGTGTATGTGTATGTGTATGTGTATGTGTATGTGTATGTGTATGTGTATGTGTATGTGTATGTGTATGTGTATGTGTATGTGTATGTGTATGTGTATGTGTATGTGTATGTGTATGTGTATGTGTATGTGTATGTGTATGTGTATGTGTATGTGTATGTGTATGTGTATGTGTATGTGTATGTGTATGTGTATGTGTATGTGTATGTGTATGTGTATGTGTATGTGTATGTGTATGTGTATGTGTATGTGTATGTGTATGTGTATGTGTATGTGTATGTGTATGTGTATGTGTATGTGTATGTGTATGTGTATGTGTATGTGTATGTGTATGTGTATGTGTATGTGTATGTGTATGTGTATGTGTATGTGTATGTGTATGTGTATGTGTATGTGTATGTGTATGTGTATGTGTATGTGTATGTGTATGTGTATGTGTATGTGTATGTGTATGTGTATGTGTATGTGTATGTGTATGTGTATGTGTATGTGTATGTGTATGTGTATGTGTATGTGTATGTGTATGTGTATGTGTATGTGTATGTGTATGTGTATGTGTATGTGTATGTGTATGTGTATGTGTATGTGTATGTGTATGTGTATGTGTATGTGTATGTGTATGTGTATGTGTATGTGTATGTGTATGTGTATGTGTATGTGTATGTGTATGTGTATGTGTATGTGTATGTGTATGTGTATGTGTATGTGTATGTGTATGTGTATGTGTATGTGTATGTGTATGTGTATGTGTATGTGTATGTGTATGTGTATGTGTATGTGTATGTGTATGTGTATGTGTATGTGTATGTGTATGTGTATGTGTATGTGTATGTGTATGTGTATGTGTATGTGTATGTGTATGTGTATGTGTATGTGTATGTGTATGTGTATGTGTATGTGTATGTGTATGTGTATGTGTATGTGTATGTGTATGTGTATGTGTATGTGTATGTGTATGTGTATGTGTATGTGTATGTGTATGTGTATGTGTATGTGTATGTGTATGTGTATGTGTATGTGTATGTGTATGTGTATGTGTATGTGTATGTGTATGTGTATGTGTATGTGTATGTGTATGTGTATGTGTATGTGTATGTGTATGTGTATGTGTATGTGTATGTGTATGTGTATGTGTATGTGTATGTGTATGTGTATGTGTATGTGTATGTGTATGTGTATGTGTATGTGTATGTGTATGTGTATGTGTATGTGTATGTGTATGTGTATGTGTATGTGTATGTGTATGTGTATGTGTATGTGTATGTGTATGTGTATGTGTATGTGTATGTGTATGTGTATGTGTATGTGTATGTGTATGTGTATGTGTATGTGTATGTGTATGTGTATGTGTATGTGTATGTGTATGTGTATGTGTATGTGTATGTGTATGTGTATGTGTATGTGTATGTGTATGTGTATGTGTATGTGTATGTGTATGTGTATGTGTATGTGTATGTGTATGTGTATGTGTATGTGTATGTGTATGTGTATGTGTATGTGTATGTGTATGTGTATGTGTATGTGTATGTGTATGTGTATGTGTATGTGTATGTGTATGTGTATGTGTATGTGTATGTGTATGTGTATGTGTATGTGTATGTGTATGTGTATGTGTATGTGTATGTGTATGTGTATGTGTATGTGTATGTGTATGTGTATGTGTATGTGTATGTGTATGTGTATGTGTATGTGTATGTGTATGTGTATGTGTATGTGTATGTGTATGTGTATGTGTATGTGTATGTGTATGTGTATGTGTATGTGTATGTGTATGTGTATGTGTATGTGTATGTGTATGTGTATGTGTATGTGTATGTGTATGTGTATGTGTATGTGTATGTGTATGTGTATGTGTATGTGTATGTCTATGTGTATGTGTATGTGTATGTGTATGTGTATGTGTATGTGTATGTGTATGTGTATGTGTATGTGTATGTGTATGTGTATGTGTATGTGTATGTGTATGTGTATGTGTATGTGTATGTGTATGTGTATGTGTATGTGTATGTGTATGTGTATGTGTATGTGTATGTGTATGTGTATGTGTATGTGTATGTGTATGTGTATGTGTATGTGTATGTGTATGTGTATGTGTATGTGTATGTGTATGTGTATGTGTATGTGTATGTGTATGTGTATGTGTATGTGTATGTGTATGTGTATGTGTATGTGTATGTGTATGTGTATGTGTATGTGTATGTGTATGTGTATGTGTATGTGTATGTGTATGTGTATGTGTATGTGTATGTGTATGTGTATGTGTATGTGTATGTGTATGTGTATGTGTATGTGTATGTGTATGTGTATGTGTATGTGTATGTGTATGTGTATGTGTATGTGTATGTGTATGTGTATGTGTATGTGTATGTGTATGTGTATGTGTATGTGTATGTGTATGTGTATGTGTATGTGTATGTGTATGTGTATGTGTATGTGTATGTGTATGTGTATGTGTATGTGTATGTGTATGTGTATGTGTATGTGTATGTGTATGTGTATGTGTATGTGTATGTGTATGTGTATGTGTATGTGTATGTGTATGTGTATGTGTATGTGTATGTGTATGTGTATGTGTATGTGTATGTGTATGTGTATGTGTATGTGTATGTGTATGTGTATGTGTATGTGTATGTGTATGTGTATGTGTATGTGTATGTGTATGTGTATGTGTATGTGTATGTGTATGTGTATGTGTATGTGTATGTGTATGTGTATGTGTATGTGTATGTGTATGTGTATGTGTATGTGTATGTGTATGTGTATGTGTATGTGTATGTGTATGTGTATGTGTATGTGTATGTGTATGTGTATGTGTATGTGTATGTGTATGTGTATGTGTATGTGTATGTGTATGTGTATGTGTATGTGTATGTGTATGTGTATGTGTATGTGTATGTGTATGTGTATGTGTATGTGTATGTGTATGTGTATGTGTATGTGTATGTGTATGTGTATGTGTATGTGTATGTGTATGTGTATGTGTATGTGTATGTGTATGTGTATGTGTATGTGTATGTGTATGTGTATGTGTATGTGTATGTGTATGTGTATGTGTATGTGTATGTGTATGTGTATGTGTATGTGTATGTGTATGTGTATGTGTATGTGTATGTGTATGTGTATGTGTATGTGTATGTGTATGTGTATGTGTATGTGTATGTGTATGTGTATGTGTATGTGTATGTGTATGTGTATGTGTATGTGTATGTGTATGTGTATGTAGTAGTTAGTTATGTGTATGTGTATGTGTATGTGTATGTGTATGTGTATGTGTATGTGTATGTGTATGTGTATGTGTATGTGTATGTGTATGTGTATGTGTATGTGTATGTGTATGTGTATGTGTATGTGTATGTGTATGTGTATGTGTATGTGTATGTGTATGTGTATGTGTATGTGTATGTGTATGTGTATGTGTATGTGTATGTGTATGTGTATGTGTATGTGTATGTGTATGTGTATGTGTATGTGTATGTGTATGTGTATGTGTATGTGTATGTGTATGTGTATGTGTATGTGTATGTGTATGTGTATGTGTATGTGTATGTGTATGTGTATGTGTATGTGTATGTGTATGTGTATGTGTATGTGTATGTGTATGTGTATGTGTATGTGTATGTGTATGTGTATGTGTATGTGTATGTGTATGTGTATGTGTATGTGTATGTGTATGTGTATGTGTATGTGTATGTGTATGTGTATGTGTATGTGTATGTGTATGTGTATGTGTATGTGTATGTGTATGTGTATGTGTATGTGTATGTGTATGTGTATGTGTATGTGTATGTGTATGTGTATGTGTATGTGTATGTGTATGTGTATGTGTATGTGTATGTGTATGTGTATGTGTATGTGTATGTGTATGTGTATGTGTATGTCTATGTGTATGTGTATGTGTATGTGTATGTGTATGTGTATGTGTATGTGTATGTGTATGTGTATGTGTATGTGTATGTGTATGTGTATGTGTATGTGTATGTGTATGTGTATGTGTATGTGTATGTGTATGTGTATGTGTATGTGTATGTGTATGTGTATGTGTATGTGTATGTGTATGTGTATGTGTATGTGTATGTGTATGTGTATGTGTATGTGTATGTGTATGTGTATGTGTATGTGTATGTGTATGTGTATGTGTATGTGTATGTGTATGTGTATGTGTATGTGTATGTGTATGTGTATGTGTATGTGTATGTGTATGTGTATGTGTATGTGTATGTGTATGTGTATGTGTATGTGTATGTGTATGTGTATGTGTATGTGTATGTGTATGTGTATGTGTATGTGTATGTGTATGTGTATGTGTATGTGTATGTGTATGTGTATGTGTATGTGTATGTGTATGTGTATGTGTATGTGTATGTGTATGTGTATGTGTATGTGTATGTGTATGTGTATGTGTATGTGTATGTGTATGTGTATGTGTATGTGTATGTGTATGTGTATGTGTATGTGTATGTGTATGTGTATGTGTATGTGTATGTGTATGTGTATGTGTATGTGTATGTGTATGTGTATGTGTATGTGTATGTGTATGTGTATGTGTATGTGTATGTGTATGTGTATGTGTATGTGTATGTGTATGTGTATGTGTATGTGTATGTGTATGTGTATGTGTATGTGTATGTGTATGTGTATGTGTATGTGTATGTGTATGTGTATGTGTATGTGTATGTGTATGTGTATGTGTATGTGTATGTGTATGTGTATGTGTATGTGTATGTGTATGTGTATGTGTATGTGTATGTGTATGTGTATGTGTATGTGTATGTGTATGTGTATGTGTATGTGTATGTGTATGTGTATGTGTATGTGTATGTCTATGTGTATGTGTATGTGTATGTGTATGTGTATGTGTATGTGTATGTGTATGTGTATGTGTATGTGTATGTGTATGTGTATGTGTATGTGTATGTGTATGTGTATGTGTATGTGTATGTGTATGTGTATGTGTATGTGTATGTGTATGTGTATGTGTATGTGTATGTGTATGTGTATGTGTATGTGTATGTCTATGTGTATGTGTATGTGTATGTGTATGTGTATGTGTATGTGTATGTGTATGTGTATGTGTATGTGTATGTGTATGTGTATGTGTATGTGTATGTGTATGTGTATGTGTATGTGTATGTGTATGTGTATGTGTATGTGTATGTGTATGTGTATGTGTATGTGTATGTGTATGTGTATGTGTATGTGTATGTGTATGTGTATGTGTATGTGTATGTGTATGTGTATGTGTATGTGT